>OZ024759.1:26869884-26939884 GCA_964016885.1 Eledone cirrhosa | reverse complement strand
ATATATGTAAGTGAGTTGCTATGACTGCTATTTCTAGCAGGTTTATTTTTAGCGTGTAAACTGCACACCCTCAAAATTTTTGCCTCGATTTTTGCGATTAAGTAAGACAAAAGTTATCGTCCTTGTCAAAAATAAAATTTTACTATTATTGAAAATCTTTTGGCTGATTTTAAGCCAAAGTTTTTTAATGGCTGCCACTTCCGGTTTTTGTTGTGCGTCTACAGGACTGCAGTAAACCTGCTAGAAATAGCAGTCATAGCAACACACTCACATATATTTATTTATGAGGGATTCTCAACGTGGGGTGCACGCCCCACAGGGGATAATTTGAATATAATAGGGGTCAATTTGAAAGTCATATAATACGACCCAACTCCCTGTTACACTTCGTATACACATGTTATCGTGTATCTGGCAGCACCTGCGAGAAGTTTGTTTACATTTTGGGGTTTGCTTTGATGATCGCTGCATCGCAGCTTTGTTTAAATAAAGGGTTTCTACTTTATATTACAGTAATAACACTTTTACAAGACTCGGATTGTTTTTATATTAAAGGGGACATGTTTTTTAAACTCTGAACTCAGCATCTTTCTGTTGTTCTCCGGGATTCTAGCAAAGTATAAAAATATATATATATATATCTGGCAGTCAACCTCAGACTCGAAAAAGCCGCCGCTAATCGTGATCGTTGGGGTTATAATTAGACTAAAGTGCTTCCACTGGGCACCATTAGCTGGTTGTGATCATTGGAGAATTCTTTCTGCGCTGAAAGAGCCTAGGACTAAAAGATATATATATAGATGTCGAAACGGCAGTAGCACAGCCGTTGGGGTCCTGAATATTTTCACATCTATATATGTGTGTGTATTCTGCGACATTTATAATTACATAAGCAAGCATATTTGAATAACAAAATTTGAGGTTTAAATACTTTATTTTTTATCAATAACATAGAGAAAGGCATGAACAACACCACATGTTAATTACTTTAATATTGAAAGTAGGCTTATAAATATTAAAAAAGCAGATTTTTGTATCTTTCATGGTGGTCTGGTGGGTGATACCAGAGATGGTGGTAGTCCTGGTTTCGGTTTCAATCCCGGTCATGGGTTACATATAAGGTCTCATTTTTTTTTTCTTTCTTTCAGTTTTCTTCTTATCTCTAGATATAAATATATATACATAAGGTAATTTGGTAGAATTGTTAGAACATCAGATAGAATTCTTTGCAGTATTTTTCCAGTTCTTTACTCTGAGTTCAACTTTACCTTTCTTCCATTCGGTGTCGATAAGTCTTGAATATGTCTAACGTAGCAATAACTGGAGCTACTTAACCAAGTTTTCCCAACCTAGTCGATGTAACCTACTGGTTGGCGATTTAAACTGTTGGCTGGGACAATTACCAACTAATCAGTCAGATTCGAACTCACTATGTCTGGCATATATTTTATATTTGAATGAAGTTCTGTAAGTAACCTGGTGGCTTAGATGGCAATACTGCTCGAATAGATGGCTTCTATTATGAAGTTATAAGTTCATTCCCTATCCAGGATTGTAGAATTAATTTTATTTAGTTATTATTTAATCAATTGTTTTAACAAACAAATTATATCTATAAAACGCCAAATATAGTGAGTTCAAATCTGACTGACATGCATGGTATATATTTATGTTTCATTATACAACGACACAATACACAGGAACTTATAAAGATATGTATATATTGTCCAGGAGTTTCGAGTTTAGTGGGAATTGGTACAACTCTCAATTGGAGCTAGTTCCTGCAAGATCAGCATAAATAATGTTATACCTTTTCATGAAATCTTGCACACCCGATATTTTATACATGATTATTTAAAGGTGAACAAAAACCAAAGAACATTGTGCAGCATTTCTCAACCTTTCTACCCATGTCGATCTCTTGAAATAGTTTTTATGTCTCAGGGAAGCCCTGCATAAAATATACTTTTTCTAACTCTAGAGCAGTGGTTCCCAAATCGTGTGCTGCGAGATGAAACAAGATGAGCTGCAAAAGACTAAGATTAAGTTTTAAGATGTGAAAAATATAAAACTGAAATTTCATATAAAAGTTCAAATATAGCTACAGCCACAAACCTAGGGTCCACACCCCGCAATGCAAAGGATAGTAAGATAGTACCAAGGCCTGACTCACCTCTTCCACTCCATTGAGACCTCTGCCATACTTGGTCCCTGTACTGCTGATTTCCTCCATAAAGTCGGGAGGAAAGACGACAGGAGTGAAGTGTCTGTCCCTCCCCCGACTTCTTACTTCTTTTTTTTTCTCATTTTCATTTTCTTTTCTCTTCTTGCTTATCTCTGCTATACCTCGGCATCAAAAACATATATGATATGTGTATGTATGGTATAGGTGTATTTATATTTAGGATAGTTATCAAAGGTAAATAGACTGGTTGGAGCAATAACAGTCTTGTTTATGTATATACACACATATATATATATATATATATATATATATATATATCTGTTTGTTCTTGTATTTCCATAGAAAAGGTAAAGAAAAGAAGAATGCTCTATGTATTGTACAGAGCTATTTAATTACATAATAAACAACAGAATATAATTATTCCATGCAAATAGACTTAGAATGGAAAACATTCAGACAGAGAAGAATGGATAATGAGCGTCGTAAGAGAAATTGGCCAACAATTAATATTAATGGAAATGTAGAAGAATTTCATATTAGTGATATGAATGTTTCGTGTGATCACTGTGGAGCTTTGAAATTTAGAAATGAAAATTGTAACTGTTGTAATAAAGGAAAGGTAGTGTTGCCACCATTGCAAATATACCCTGAGAGACTGAGAAATCTCTTTGAAAGAGGCCAGGAAGCAGTTGATTTCACAGAAACATCTGCAATTAAAACTACATTTATTTCACTTCATTTGGTGTTACCACCCGGCAGAGGCCCGTATAGATTTCATATTCAGGGTCAAACATATCAATACACACCCATCTCTGTAACCTGCAGAAAATACACCACAATATGGCCAGTTATATATTATTGATGGGAACGAAGGTGTGTAGCACAGATTGGAAGTACAACCAAATAATTTTGTCTGGCACAAGGCCAGCAATTACTGGTACTTTATTCTATCGACCTCATAAGGATGAAAACAAAGTCAACCTTAGAGGGATTTGAACCCAGAACGTAAAGGGCCATAACCCTATGCTGCAAAGCATGGTGTCTGACGCTCTACCGATACTGCCAATCCACTGCCCTAGTCCCAACAAATAATGACTGCTCACCACAAAAAATGGCTATGATATGAGAGGTGTTGCATGAATATAATCCATATGTCGAAGTGTACAATACAATGCATGGCATCACAAATGAGGGAAAAGCGGACGTAAAATGATGATGATGATGATGATGATACTACTAAAGTGTATGTAAAATTTTAAAATAAATACTTAAATTCAATTTGTATAATTACACATACAATATGTTTTGTTGTAAAACCCTAAATAATGATTTAAGAAATGATGTCAATCTCTTTGTACAGAGAAAAACAATTTATATATATGCATCGTGTGCGCGTGTATACTCCATTTAAGAAAGCGAAAAACCTAGTACCTCCTTCAAAGAATGCCAAATAGTTTATGCCTAAGGTGTAACACTAATTAAGTTACTGGTATAGATATTTCAGTTGAACCCTGCTTCAAACATGCATATTATTATTATATATTTTCAAACACACTTACATACATTATATTTATACACATAGAAATGTTAAAACTAAAGTATAATGATATAACAACAGTATATAATAGTTTTCTTCACTTTATTGAGATGCAATCGTTTTAAAGAAAAAACATGACAGTATAAGAAATATTTAATATGATAACATAATATTTCAGGTAGGATGGTGGTTTCACTTTGAACTAATAATTGTTTCTACTTTAGGCACAAGGCCAGCAATTAACCAGTACATTACTGGTACTTTATTTTATCGACCCCTTAAGGATGAAAGGCAAAGTTAACCTCGGATCGTAAAGGGACGTAACTATGCTGGAAAGCATGGCGTCAGACCCTCTACCGATACTGCCAATTCACCATACAGTATAATTATACAAATATGCATATAGATAGCAATATATATACACTAATATGTATGTACATATTTATACATATATACATATATATAGGGAGAGAGAGAGAGACACATGTATGTATATATATATACACATGCGTGTATGTATGTGTTTATGTACATACTTCGGTATATATATATGAGTCACGGTTTATTACACATTGGAGACACAGAGAGAAAGAGTTGAAACGAGAGGTGAGAGAGTTGAAACAAGAGAGGAGAGAGTTGAAACGAGAAAAGAGAGAGAGAGTTGAAACGAGAGGAGAGAGAGAGAGAGTTGTAACGAGAGGAGAGAGAGAGAGAGAGTTGAAACGAGAGGAGAGAGAGTTGAAACGAAGAGAGAGTTGAAACAAGAGGGTGAGGGGAGAGAGGGGAGAGAGTGATGAAACGAGTCGGAGATAGAGTGTGAAAGAGAGAGAGAGAGGAAGAGAGAGAGAGAGAGGAAGAGAGAGAGAGAGGAAGAGAGAGAGAGAAAGAGAGAGAGAGAGGAAGAGAGAGAGAGGAAGAGAGAGAGAGGAAGAGGGAGAGGGGGATGAAACAAGAGGGTGAGGGATGAAACAAGAGAGAGAGGGGAGAGAAAGAGAGAGGGGAGAGAAAGAGAGAGAGAGAGAGAGAACGAATTGAAACAAGAGAGAGATGAAACAAGTGAGGGATTAGAGAGAGATGAAACAAGTGAGGGATTAGAGTGTTGAAACAAGAGAGAGAGGAAGAGAGAGAGAGAGCAAGATGGAACGAGAGAGAGAGAGCGAGATGAAATGAGAGAGTGAGAGCGAGATGAAACGAGAGAGAGAGAGAGTGAGATGAAATGAGAGAGAGAGAGCGAGATGAAACGAGAGAGAGAGAGAGAGAGAGAGCGAGATGAAATGAGACAGAGAGAGCGAGATGAAACGAGAGAGAGAGAGAGCGAGATGAAATGAGAGAGTGAGTGCGAGATGAAATGAGAGAGAGTGAGAGCGACATGAAATGAGAGAGAGAGAGCGAGATGAAACGAGAGAGAGAGAGAGAGCGAGATGAAATGAGAGAGAGTGAGAGCGAGATGAAATGAGAGAGTGAGAGCGAGATGAAATGAGAGAGAGAGAGCGAGATGAAATGAGAGAGAGTGAGAGCGAGATGAAATGAGAGAGAGAGAGCGAGATGAAATGAGAGAGAGAGGAAACGAGACTAGAGAGCGAGATGAAACAGGAGAGAGAGAGCGAGATGAAACAGGAGAGAGAGAGCGAGATGAAACGAGAGGGAGAGAGAGATGAAATGAGAGAGCGAGAGAGAGATAGAGGGAGATGAAACGACAGAGAGAGAGACAGATGAAACGAGAGAGAGAAATAGAGATGAAACGAGAGAGAGTGATGAAACGAGAGAGAGGAAGAGAGAGATGGAACGAGAGAGAGGAAGAGAGAGATGGAACGAGAGAGAGGAAGACAGAGATGAAATGAGAGAGAGAGAGAGCGAGATGAAACGAGAGAGAGAGAGCGCGAGATGAAACTCTGTCATGTAATGTTATGGACATATCTGCCCCTGGGGCTAATAATTGTCATGTAATGTTATGGTCATCTCTGCCCCTGTGGTTAATAATTCTGTCATGTAATGTTATGGTCATCTCTGCACCTGTGGCTAATAAATCTGTCATGTAATGTTATGGTCATCTCTGCCCCTGTGGCTAATAATTCTGTCATGTAATGTTATGGACATCTCTGCCCCTGTGGCTAATAATTCTGACATGTAATGTTATGGACATCTCTGCCCCGGTGGCTAATAATTCTGACATGTAATGTTATGGACATCTCTGCCCCTGTGGCTAATAATTCTGACATGTAATGTTATGGACATTGCTATCTTGTTTCATCTCAAACAGCAAAGTGCAAGAAGAGAAAATTGTCGTGTACAGAACTGTGAATTAAGATTTAGAAGAGGATCAGATATGAGCTGCTCTAATTTACCAACTAGTAATGATAGCTGTTGTTTTGTGGGGGATTGAGGGCACACCACCTGTACAAAGAGATATTATCATCTTTCCTAAAGACCATCCTCCTCAGAAAATACCACATAATTCATGCCACTTGGACCTCATGACCGACCGATAATGGTGAATTTTGGTGGCATAGTGCCATGGAGAGGAATGTAGGACCTGTGTTTGCAATAGACTGACAATGCAGGAGTATTACATATACTGTATAGCATATAGAGGAGGATTTAGTGCGATATATAGGGCAGGTAAATTATTTTAGCAGTATTTAGTGGATGCCTATATGAAAGTAGAGGGATGCAGGCTTCAATATTTGAGGAACAATCAAGCCCAATTGTGAGTGGATGAGTATAATGGTTTCATGAATTATCTAAACAGATGATAACACTGAGCCTTAAAAAATGAAGACAAGATAAGAAACAGAGAAGACATTGACAGAATCGTGTCAGCAGAAATACCTGCATTGGAAGATGATCCAGTACTACATGAGCAGGTTTAAAAGTTTATGATCCACAGGCCATGTGGTTCTGGAAACCCTTTTCCCCCATTTATACAAAATGGATTTTTCAAAAAGAACTATCCAAAAACCTACAGAAGGGAAACATTATTGAACCTAAATGGATACCCAGAGTACAGGAGGTGCAAGACAGGAACTGCAGTGTAAATTGGATGACATTCAGTAGATAACAGGAATGTTATGCCATTTAATGCCTTTTTGCTTAAGAAATATTGTGCACATATTAATGTTGAAGTTTGCGCTTCTGTAAAAAGTGTCAAGTACCTCTTTAAATATGTTACATGGGGCATGATTGTACATCTATAGAAGTAACGAATAATGCATTACCTAATGAGGCTCAGAACCAACACAACCATGATGAAATAAGAACCTATCTTTGTTGCAGGTATGTGTCTCAGCCAGAAGCAGTGTCGTGTCTCTCGGAATTTAAGCTTCATGGTACATCACATACAGTATACAGCCTAGCCACACACCTGGAGAACAAACAGAGTTTACTTTCAAAGAGGCAATGCTCAGGTTGTGGTAGAAATGCAGGGACCCTTGCTGCCTGGTTCAAGCTAAATGAACTTGCTTACACCTTCTGGGATGCCGCCTCACAAACTCCAATTATAAGCAGGATCAATAATAATGCTTCTATGGAATATTTCAATCCAGAACAGATTTTGTAATGGCACAAGATTAGAAGTAGTAGAACTGCATAAACATTTTATCAAAGCTTCTCATATCTATGGTCCTTTCATGGGCAGGTGTGTTTTGATCCCAAGACTGAAGTTATCCCCCAGTGGTGCCAAGATCCCTTTTACTTTGGAAAGACCCCAGTTTCCATTAAGACTGTCATATGCCATGACAATCAACAAGAACCATGGTCAAATACATGATAAAGTGGGTCTGTTCCTCCCTGAGCAAGTATTTAACCCTGGACAATTGTATGTTGCTTTTTCAAGAGTTCACAGACAGATGTAAAAATTAATCCTAGCAAACCCCCACCACTCCTACAACTGTTAGCTGTTAGCCCACCCCCAGCACCACCCAACCTCCGTTCTAGTCCCACCGTTAGAACCAATGCTGCTTACCCTGCCTCTTTTACTAGTTCACTCCGTCGCTCGAATTTCAAAGCTGGCCCTCTACACTTGGTCGTTGCCAGCTCACCACCTGGTTGTGCTCTCTGTGTCCGCACTAGCCGGTACCTAAACACAATAAAATGTCACCTGTGCTACCAAAACTACCACAGGAACTGTGTCGGCATCAGCAAGGCTCAAGCCGAAAGGCTTCAATACTAGACCTGTAATCAGGGCCACTTTACATCCGACGACCAGCTTTCTACCGAGTGTGTGTTGATGGAGGGGACATGAGACCAGCAAAGTCCTAGGAGTAGAGACTAGTAAATAATAAACGGTCCTAGCTATGTTAAGAATATATATAAGAAAAATGTTCTATACATTTAAGAAGACAAGAGAAATAAATATTTACCTCTTTCATGTAGGTAATATAGCGGTGTTATAAAAGTATAATAACTGATGCAGGTAGTTTGTTTCAAACTATAACACATATAACTCTATCAGTGAAGCCCTTTAGTATAGGTCAACTGGGAAACGATAACACATATAACCCTATCAGTGAAGTCCTTTAGTATAGGTCAACTGGGAAACTATAACACATATAACCCTATCAGTGAAGTCCTTTAGTATAGGTCAACTGGGAAACTATAACACATATAACCCTATCAGTGAAGCCCTCTGGGAAACTATAACACATATAACTCTATCAGTGAAGCCCTTTAGTATAGGTTAACTGGGAAACTATAACACATATAACCCTATCAGTGAAGTCCTTTAGTATAGGTCAACTGGGAAATTATAACACATATAACCCTATCAGTGAAGTCCTTTAGTATAGGTCAACTAACAGAAGTATTACGGGTATGGAAAAAATTCTAAATAAGCCTACAAGAGTCATTGCGGGCCACTCTGACTGGTCAGGTGGGCTCGATTGTGGCCCGCGGGCCGCCTGTTGCACGCCCCTCCTTTAGACAGAATATCTATCACTGTTAAGTAATACTGTGATCTGTCGGCCAACTACATTTTCCAGCCTGTGGCGTTTGGGGGAGTCGGGATACTGACTGCGAGATTCCTATCTTCACTGGCGGCTAGCCTGACGAAGGTGACTGGTGAAGCTCGTGAGGGCACTTGGTTGTTCCAGCTCCTCAGCCTCGCCATCGCCCGAGGTAACGCTGCAGACGTGCTGGCTTGCCTAAAAAAATCATTAGAGAGGTTTCCCAGTGCTCCTCGCGATACTGTTATCTTTTGATCTAGTAGCAGCTCGTTTGTCCACCCCTTTCGCCTGCCTTTGGTTGTATGTCGTCCTAGATGTGTGTATTACCTGCTTGTGTGTTGTATGTGGTCCTAGATGTGTGTATTACCTGCTTATGTGGTCCTAGATGTATGTATTACCTGCTGGTGTGTTGTATGTGGTCCCAGATGTGTGGATTACCTGTTTTTGTGTTGTATGTGGTCCCAAATGTGTGTGCTACCCGCTTCTGTGATTTGTTGTTTCTTCTTTCTCTCTTCCGAGAAACAATCCTGTATTTTTTTAATCTATTCCATGCGTTAAGTAATTAGCAGCAACAACAAACTGATTTTCAGTTGTAAAAAGAATCTTTAAACCTTCACCATTTACATTAACACATACCATACGTTGTCCCAGCCACAAATAAACAGTAAAAAAAACTTACTTTGCGGTTAAATTCTTCACAATTAAAAGAAAAATATTTCTAACACGTTTCTAGACAACACCAAGTTTACACCTTCAATATCCGGTAAAAGTAAAAACAAATTCTGGAGACATTTAACGAAACGAAACTATGTAAAGAAAAACGAAAATTAAACGAAGACAAATAGTAAATTTTAATTTTTATTAAATAAAATACCAGTAATTCACTGCAGTAGATTTAATCAACTTTACTCTCTCTGCACGAAAGAAGAAAAAAATTCCTGACTTAGTGCTTAATATATAGAGAGGGGGAGAGTTTGGTGTTACTTCATATAGAGAGGGGTATTGGAAGAGAGTGCCGTGTAGTAGATATAGAGAGGGAGAGAGTTAGTGCTAATTGATATAAAGAGGGGGATATTCAAATTATCCCCTGTGGGGCGTGCACCCCACGTTGAGAATCCCTCATAAATAAATATATGTGAGTGTGTTGCTATGACTGCTATTTCTAGCATGTATGGACACTTTAGAAATAGCAGCGAAAAACGGAAAACAGCAGAAAGAAGGACACACACCTATATATATATATATATATATACCAGCTATACACTCACCCATACATATATATATATATACCAGCTATACACACACCCATATCTACGTATAGGTGTGTGTGCGCGCGTGTATGTATATATAAATATATATATTTAAATGTATATATCTGTGCATATATATATGTATATATATATACGTGTGTGTCCTTCTTTCTTATGTTTCCCGTGTTTCGCTGCTATTTCTAAAGTGTCCATATATGCTAGAAATAGCAGTCAAATACACCAAACAAACTGCACACCCGCAACATTTTTTGCCTCGATTTTTGCGATTAAGTAAGACAAGAGTTATCTTTCTTGGCAAATTGTTAAAAAACTTTTGCCTGATTTTAAGCCAAAGTTTTTTAATGGCTGCCACTTCCGGTTTTTGTTGTGCGTCTACAGGACTGCAGTAAACCTGCTAGAAATAGCAGTCATAGCAACACACTCACATATATTTATTTATGAGGGATTCTCAACGTGGGGTGCACGCCCCACAGGGGATAATTTGAATATAATAGGGGTCAATTTGAAAGTCATATAATACGACCCAACTCCCTGTTACACTTCGTATACACATGTTATCGTGTATCTGCCAGCACCTGCGAGAAGTTTGTTTACATTTTGGGGTTTGCTTTGATGATCGCTGCATCTCAGCTTTGTTTAAATAAAGGGTTTCTACTTTATATTACAGTAATAACACTTTTACAAGACTCGGATTGTTTTTATATTAAAGGGGGACATGTTTTTTAAACTCTGAACTCAGCATCTTTCTGTTGTTCTCCGGGATTCTAGCAAAGTATAAAAAAATATATATATATATATATAGATATATATATATATCTGGCAGTCAACCTCAGACTCGAAAAAGCCGCCGCTAATCGTGATCGTTGGGGTTATAATTAGACTAAAGTGCTTCCACTGGGCACCATTAGCTGGTTGTGATCATTGGAGAATTCTTTCTGCGCTGAAAGAGCCTAGGACTAAAAGATATATATATAGATGTCGAAACGGCAGTAGCACAGCCGTTGGGGTCCTGAATATTTTCACATCTATATATGTGTGTGTATTCTGCGACATTTATAATTACATAAGCAAGCATATTTGAATAACAAAATTTGAGGTTTAAATACTTTATTTTTTACCAATAACATAGAGAAAGGCATGAACAACACCACATGTTAATTACTTTAATATTGAAAGTAGGCTTATAAATATTAAAAAAGCAGATGTTTGTATCTTTCATGGTGGTCTGGTGGGTGATACCAGAGATGGTGGTAGTCATGGTTTCGGTTTCAATCCTGGTCATGGGTTACATATAAGGTCTCATTTTTCTTTCTTTCAGTTTTCTTCTTATCTCTAGATATAAATATATATACATAAGGTAATTTGGTAGAATTGTTAGAACATCAGATAGAATTCTTTGCAGTATTTTTCCAGTTCTTTACTCTGAGTTCAACTTTACCTTTCTTCCATTCGGTGTCGATAAGTCTTGAATATGTCTAACGTAGCAATAACTGGAGCTACTTAACCAAGTTTTCCCAACCTAGTCGATGTCACCTACTGGTTGGCGATTTAAACTGTTGGCTGGGACAATGACCAACTAATCAGTCAGATTCGAACTCACTATGTCTGGCATATATTTTATATTTTATATTTGAATGAAGTTCTGTAAGTAACCTGGTGGCTTAGATGGCAATACTGCTCGAATAGATGGCTTCTATTATGAAGTTATAAGTTCATTCCCTATCCAGGATTGTAGAATTAATTTTATTTAGTTATTATTTAATCAATTGTTTTAACAAACAAATTATATCTATAAAACGCCAAATATAGTGAGTTCAAATCTGACTGACATGCATGGTATGTATTTATGTTTCATTATACAACGACACAATACACAGGAACTTATAAAGATATGTATATATTGTCCAGGAGTTTCGAGTTTAGTGGGAATTGGTACAACTCTCAATTGGAGCTAGTCCCTGCAAGATCAGCATAAATAATGTTATACCTTTTCATGAAATCTTGCACACCCGATATTTTATACATGATTATTTAAAGGTGAACAAAAACCAAAGAACATTGTGCAGCATTTCTCAACCTTTCTACCCATGTCGATCTCTGGAAATAGTTTTTATGTCTCAGGGAAGTCCTGCATAAAATATACTTTTTCTATCTCTAGAGCAGTGGTTCCCAAATCGTGTGCTGCGAGATGAAACAAGATGAGCTGCAAAAGACTAAGATTAAGTTTTATGATGTGAAAAAAATAAAACTGAAATTTCATATAAAAGTTCAAATATAGCTACAGCCACAAACCTAGGCTCCACACCCCGCAATGCAGAGGATAGTAAGATAGTACCAAGGCCTGACTCACCTCTTCCACTCCATTGAGACCTCTGCCATACTTGGTCCCTGTACTGCTGATTTCCTTCATAAAGTCGGGAGGAAAGACGACAGGAGCCTCATGAGGAGGGGCGACTATTGTTGCAGGTGTCTCTGGCCTTGCTCTGAGGTAACGCTTTTACGTTTCTTCCACAGGTTGCGGCTGAGGGACCACTTAGACTGGGGTGAAGTGTCTGTCCCTCCCCCGACTTCTTACTTCTTTTTTTTTCTCCTTTTCATTTTCTTTTCTCTTCTTGCTTATCTCTGCTATACCACGGCATCAAAAACATATATGATATATGTATGTATGGTATAGGTGTATTTATATCTAGGATAGTTATCAAAGATAAATAGACTGGTTGGAGCAATAACAGTCTTGTTTATGTATATACACACATATATATATATATATATATATATATATATATATATATATATATATATGTTTGTTCTTGTATTTCCATAGAAAAGGAAAAGAAAAGAAGAATGCTCTATGTATTGTACAGAGCTATTTAATTACATAATAAACAACAGAATATAATTATTCCATGCAAATAGACTTAGAATGGAAAACATTCAGACAGAGAAGAATCGATAATGAGCGTCGTAAGAGAAATTGGCCAACAATTAATATTAATGGAAATGTAGAAGAATTTCATATTAGTGATATGAATGTTTCGTGTGATCACTGTGGAGCTTTGAAATTTAGAAATGAAAATTGTAACTGTTGTAAAAAAGGAAAGGTTGTGTTGCCACCATTGCAAATATACCCTGAGAGACTGAGAAATCTCTTTGAAAGAGATTTCTCAGTCTCTCAGGGTATATATTCCCGCCGGTGAAATAAAAATTTTAATAGAAAAACGGCGAGAATATATGTTACAACCCAATCTACATATTTTTGGGTTGTAACATATATTCCCGCCGTTGAAATAAATATTTTAATAGAAAAACGGCGGGAATATATGTTACAACCCAATCTATATATATTTGAGTTGTAACATATATTCCCGCCGTTGAAATAAAAATTTTAATAGAAAAACGGCGGGAATATATGTTACAACCCAATCTATATATATTTGGGTTGTAACATATTCCCGCCGTCGAAATAAAAATTTTAATAGAAAAACGGCGGGAATATATGTTACAACCCAATCTATATATATTTGGATTGTAACATATATTCCCGCCGTTGAAATAAAAATTTTAATAGAAAAACGGCGGGAATATATGTTGCAACCCAATCTACATATATTTGGGTTGTAACATATATTCCCGCCGTTGAAATAAAAATTTTAATAGAAAAACGGCGGGAATATATGTTACAACCCAAACATATATAGATTGGGTTGTAACATATATTCCCGCCGTATTTCTATTAAAATTTTTATTTCAACGGCGGGAATATATGTTACAACCCAAATATATGTAGATTGGGTTGCAACATATATTCCCGCCGTTTTTCTATTAAAATTTTTATTTCAACGGCGGGAATATATGTTACATCCCAAATATATATAGATTGGGTTGTAACATATATTCCCGCCGGTTTTCTATTAAAATTTTTATTTCAACGGCGGGAATATATGTTACAACCCAAATATATCTAGATTGGATTGTAACATATATTCCCGCCGTTTTTCTATTAAAATTTTTATTTCAACGGCGGGAATATATGTTACAACTCAAATATATATAGATTGGGTTGTAACATATATTCCCGCCGTTTTTCTATTAAAATTTTTATTTCACCGGCGGGAATATGTTACAACCCAAATATATATATATTGAGTTGTAACATGGGTTACATATAAGGTCTCATTTTTTTTCTTTTCTTTCTTTCAGTTTTCTTCTTATCTCTAGATATAAATATATATACATAAGGTAATTTGGTAGAATTGTTAGAACATCAGATAGAATTCTTTGCAGTATTTTTCCTGTTCTTTACTCTGAGTTCAACTTTACCTTTCTTCCATTCGGTGTCGATAAGTCTTGAATATGTCTAACGTAGCAATAACTGGAGCTACTTAACCAAGTTTTCCCAACCTAGTCGATGTCACCTACTGGTTGGCGATTTAAACTGTTGGCTGGGACAATGACCAACTAATCAGTCAGATTCGAACTCACTATGTCTGGCATATATTTTATATTTTATATTTGAATGAAGTTCTGTAAGTAACCTGGTGGCTTAGATGGCAATACTGCTCGAATAGATGGCTTCTATTATGAAGTTATAAGTTCATTCCCTATCCAGGATTGTAGAATTAATTTTATTTAGTTATTATTTAATCAATTGTTTTAACAAACAAATTATGTCTATAAAACGCCAAATATAGTGAGTTCAAATCTGACTGACATGCATGGTATATATTTATGTTTCATTATACAGCGACACAATACACAGGAACTTATAAAGATATGTATATATTGTCCAGGAGTTTCGAGTTTAGTGGGAATTGGTACAACTCTCAATTGGAGCTAGTCCCTGCAAGACCAGCATAAAAAATGTTATACCTTTTCATGAAATCTTGCACACCCGATATTTTATACATGATTATTTAAAGGTGAACAAAAACCAAAGAACATTGTGCAGCATTTCTCAACCTTTCTACCCATGTCGATCTCTTGAAATAGTTTTTATGTCTCAGGGAAGCCCTGCATAAAATATACTTTTTCTATCTCTAGAGCAGTGGTTCCCAAATCGTGTGCTGCGAGATGAAACAAGATGAGCTGCAAAAGACTAAGATTAAGTTTTATGATGTGAAAAATATAAAACTGAAATTTCATATAAAAGTTCAAATATAGCTACAGCCACAAACCTAGGCTCCACACCCCGCAATGCAGAGGATAGTAAGATAGTACCAAGGCCTGACTCACCTCTTCCACTCCATTGAGACCTCTGCCATACTTGGTCCCTGTACTGCTGATTTCCTCCATAAAGTCGGGAGGAAAGATGACAGGAGCCTCATGAGGAGGGGCGACTATTGTAGCAGGTGTCTCTGGCCTTGCTCCGAGGTAACGCTTTTAAGTTTCTTCCACAGGTTGCGGCTGAGGGACCACTTAGACTGGGGTGAAGTGTCTGTCCCTCCCCCGACTTCTTACTTCTTTTTTTTTCTCCTTTTCATTTTCTTTTCTCTTCTTGCTTATCTCTGCTATACCACGGCATCAAAAACATATATGATATATGTATGTATGGTATAGGTGTATTTATATTTAGGATAGTTATCAAAGGTAAATAGACTGGTTGGAGCAATAACAGTCTTGTTTATGTATATACATATATATATATATTTACATGTTTGTTCTTGTATTTCCATAGAAAAGGTAAAGAAAAGAAGAATGCTCTATGTATTGTACAGAGCTATTTAATTACATAATAAACAACAGAATGGAAAACATTCAGACAGAGAAGAATGGATAATGAGCGTTGTAAGAGAAATTGGCCAACAATTAATATTAATGGAAATGTAGAAGAATTTCATATTAGTGATATGAATGTTTCGTGTGATCACTGTGGAGCTTTGAAATTTAGAAATGAAAATTGTAACTGTTGTAATAAAGGAAAGGTTGTGTTGCCACCATTGCAAATATACCCTGAGAGACTGAGAAATCTCTTTGAAAGAGGCCAGGAAGCAGTTGATTTCACAGAAACATCTGCAATTAAAACTACATTTATTTCACTTCATTTGGTGTTACCACCCGGCAGAGGCCCGTATAGCTTTCATATTCAGGGTCAAACATATCACTACACCCCCATCTCTGTAACCTGCAGAAAATACACCACAATATGGCCAGTTATATATTATTGATGGGAACGAAGGTGTGTAGCACAGATTGGAAGTACAACCAAATAATTATTTCTGGCACAAGGCCAGCAATTACTGGTACTTTATTCTATCGACCTCATAAGGATGAAAACCAAGTCAACCTTGGAGGGATTTGAACCCAGAACGTAAATGGCCATAACCCTATGCTGTAAAGCATGGTGTCTGGCGCTCTACCGATACTGCCAATCCACTGCCCTAGTACCAACAAATAATGACTGCTCACCACAAAAAATGGCTATGATAAGAGAAGTGTTGCATGAACGTAATTCATATGTCGAAGTGTACAATACAATGCATGGCATCACAAATGAATATATATATATATATATATATACTACTAAAGTGTATGTAAAATTTTAAAATAAATACTTAAATTCAATTTGTATAATTACACATACAATATGTTTTGTTGTAAAACCCTAAATAATGATTTAAGAAATGATGTCAATCTCTTTGTACAGAGAAAAACAATTTATATATATGCATTGTGTGCGCGTGTATACTCCATTTAAGACAGTGAAAAACCTAGTACCTCCTTCAAAGAATGCCAAATAGTTTATGCCTAAGGTGTAACACTAATTAAGTTACCGGTGTAGATATTTCAGTTGAACCCTGCTTCAAACATGCATATTATTATTATATATTTTCAAACACACTTACATACATTATATTTATACACATAGAAATAATAAGTTAAAACTAAAGTATAATGATATAACAACAGTATATAATAGTTTTCTTCACTTTATTGAAATGCAATCGTTTTAAAGAAAAAACATGACAGTATAAGAAATATTTAATATGATAACATAATATTTCAGGTAGGACGGTGGTTTCTCTATGATGGTGGTTTCTCTTTGAACTAATAATTGTTTCTATTTTAGGCACAAGGTCAGTAATTAACCAGTACATTACTGGTACTTTATTTTATCGACCCCGTAAGGATGAAAGGCAAAGTTGACCTCGGATCGTAAAGGGACGTAACTATGCTGGAAAGCATGGCGTCAGACCCTCTACCGATACTGCCAATTCACCATACAGTATAATTAATACAAATATGCATATAGATAGCAATATATATACACTAATATGTATGTACATATTTACACATATGTACATATATATAGGGAGAGAGAGAGACACATGTATGTATATATATATACACATGCGTGTATGCATGTGTGTTTATGTACATTCTTCGGTATATATATCGGTATACACATTGGAGACACAGAGAGAGAGAGTTGAAACGAGAGGTGAGAGAGTTGAAACAAGAGAGGAGATGGTTGAAACACGAGGAGAGAGAGAGAGTTGAAACGAGAGGAGAGAGAGAGAGAGTTGAAACGAGGAGAGAGTTGAAACGAGGAGAGAGTTGAAACGAGGAGAGAGTTGAAACAAGAGGGTGAGGGGAGAGAGGAAGAGAGAGAGAGGAAGAGAGAGAGAGGGGATGAGAGAGAGGAATAGAGATAGAGGGGAAGAGAGAGAGAGGGAGAGAAGGGGATGAAACAAGAGGGTGAGGGATGAAACAACAGAGAGAGGGGAGAGAAAGAGAGAGGGGATAGAAAGAGAGAGAGAGAGAGAGAGAGAGTGAGAGAGAGAGAGAGAAAGAATTGAAACAAGAGAGAGATGAAACAAGTGAGGGATTAGAGAGAGATGAAACAAGTGAGGGATTAGAGTGTTGAAACAAGAGCGAGAGAGCGAGATGAAATGAGAGAAAGAGAGTGAGATGAAATGAGAGAGTGGGAGCGAGATGAAACGAGACAGGGAGAGCGAGATGAAATGAGAGAGTTAGAGTGAGATGAAACGAGAGAGTGAGAGCGAGATGAAACGAGAGACAGAGAGAGCGAGATGACACGAGACAGAGAGCGAGATGAAATGAGAGAGAGAGAGAGAGAGAGAGAGATGAAACGAGAGAGAGAGTGCGAGATGAAACGAGAGTGAGAGAGCGAGATGAAACGAGAGAGTGAGAGCGAGATGAAATGAGAGAGAGAGAGAACGAGATGAAATGAGAGAGAGAGAGAGCGAGATGAAATGAGACATAGAGAGATGAAACGAGAGAGAGATGAAACGAGAAAGAGAGGAAACGAGAGAGAGGAAACGTGAGTAGAGAGCGAGATGAAACAGGAGAGAGAGAGCGAGATGAAACAGGAGAGAGAGAGCGAGATGAAACGAGAGGGAGAGAGAGATGAAACGAGAGAGCGAGAGAGAGATAGAGGGAAATGAAACGACAGAGAGAGAGACAGATGAAACGAGGGATATAGAGATGAAACGAGAGAGAGAGATGAAACGAGAGAGAGGAAGAGAGAGATAGAACGAGAGAGAGGAAGAGAGAGATGAAACGCGAGAGAAGAAGACAGAGGTGAAACGAGAGAGAGAGAGAGCGAGATGAAACGAGAGAGAGAGCGAGATGAAACGAGAGAGAGGAAGAGAGAGAGCGAGAGATGAAACTCTGTCATGGACATATCTGCCCCTGGGGCTAATAATTGTCATGTAATGTTATGGACATCTCTGCCCCTGTGGCTAATAATTCTGTCATGTAATGTTATGGACATCTCTGCCCCTGTGGCTAATAATTCTGTCATGTAATGTTATGGAAATCTCTGCCCCTGTGGCTAATAATTCTGACATGTAATGTTATGGAATCTCTGCCCCTGTGGCTAATAAATCTGTCATTTAATGTTACGGACATCTCTGCCCCTGTGGCTAATAAATCTGTCATGTAATGTTATGGACATCTCTGCCCCTGTGGCTAATAATTCTGACATGTAATGTTATGGACATCTCTGCCCCTGTAGCTAATAATTCTGACATGTAATGTTATGGACATCTCTGACCCTGTGGCTAATAAATTCGTCATGTAATGTTATGGACATCTCTGCCCCTGTGGCTAATAAATCTGTCATGTAATGTTATGGACATCTCTGCCCCTGTGGCTAATAATTCTGACATGTAATGTTATGGACATCTCTGCCCCTGTGGCTAATAATTCTGAGAGAGATGAAACAAGTGAGGGATTAGAGTGTTGAAACAAGAGAGAGAGAGAGGAAGAGAGAGTGAGAGCGAAATCAAACGAGAGAGAGCGAGATGAAATGAGAGAGTGAGAGCGAGATGAAACGAGAGAGAGAGAGAGAGCGAGATGAAATGAGAGAGAGAGAGCGAGATGAAATGAGAGAGAGAGAGCGGGATGAAACGAGACAGAGAGAGCGAGAGCGAGATGAAACGAGACAGAGAGAGCGAGATGAAACGAGAGAGAGAGAGAGCGAGATGAAATGAGAGAGAGAGAGCGAGATGAAATGAGAGAGAGAGAGCGAGATGAAACGAGAGAGTGAGACCGAGATGGAACGAGACAGAGAGAGCGAGATGAAACGAGAGTGGGAGAGCTAGATGAAACGAGAGAGAGAGGAAACGAGAGAGACGAAACGAGAGAGAGGAAACGAGAGTAGAGAGCGAGATGAAACAGGAGAGAGAGAGCGAGATGAAACAGGAGAGAGAGAGCGAGATGAAACAGGAGAGAGAGAGCGAGATGAAACGAGAGGGAGAGAGAGATGAAACGAGAGAGCGAGAGAGAGATAGAGGGAGATGAAACGACAGAGAGAGAGACAGATGAAACGCGGGAGATAGAGATGAAACGAGAGAGAGAGATGAAACGAGAGAGAGGAAGAGAGAGATGGAACGAGAGAGAGGAAGAGGGAGATGGAACGAGAGAGAGGAAGACAGAGATGAAACGAGAGAGAGGAAGAGAGAGATGGAACGAGAGAGAGGAAGAGAGAGATGGAACGAGCGAGAGGAAGACAGAGATGAAACGAGACAGAGAGAGATCGAGATGAAACGAGAGAGAGGAAGAGAGAGAGCGCAAGATGAAACGAGAGAGAGAGAGAGCGAGATGAAACGAGAGAGAGGAAGAGAGAGAGCGCGAGATGAAACGAGAGAGAGGAAGAGAGAGAGCGCGAGATGAAATGAGAGAGAGAGAGAGCGAGATGAAATGAGAGAGAGAGAGCGAGATGAAACGAGACAGAGAGAGCGGGATGAAATGAGACAGAGAGATCGAGATGAAATGAGAGAGAGAGAGCGAGATGAAACGAGAGAGGAAGAGAGAGAGCGCAAGATGAAACGAGAGAGAGAGAGCGAGATGAAATGAGAGAGAGGAAGAGAGAGAGCGCGAGATGAAACGAGATAGAGGAAGAGAGAGAGCGCGAGATGAAATGAGAGAGAGAGAGCGAGATGAAATGAGAGATTGAGAGTGAGATGAAACGAGAGAGAGAGAGAGAGCGAGATGAAATGAGAGAGAGAGAGCGAGATGAAATGAGAGAGAGAGAGCGAGATGAAACGAGACAGAGAGAGCGGGATGAAACGAGACAGAGAGATCGAGATGAAATGAGAGAGAGAGAGCGAGATGAAATGAGAGAGAGAGAGCGAGATGAAACGAGAGAGTGAGAGCGAGATGGAACGAGTCAGAGAGAGCGAGATGAAACGAGAGAGTGAGAGCTAGATGAAACAAGAGAGAGAGGAAATGAGAGAGAGAGGAAACGAGAGAGAGGAAACGAGAGAGAGGAAACGAGAGTAGAGAGCAAGATGAAACAGGAGAGAGAGAGAGCGAGATGAAACCGGAGAGAGAGAGCGAGATGAAATGAGAGGGAGGGAGAGATGAAACGTGAGAGCGAGAGAGAGATAGAGGGAGATGAAACGAGAGAGTGATAGCTAGATGAAACGAGAGAGAGAGGAATAGAGAGATGGAACGAGAGAGAGGAAGAGAGATATGAAACGAGAGAGAGAGAGAGCGAGATGAAACGAGAGAGAGGAAGAGAGAGAGCGCGAGATGAAACGAGAGAGAGAGAGAGCGAGATGAAACGAGAGAGAGAGAGCGAGATGAAACGAGAGAGAGGAAGAGAGAGAGCGCGAGATGAAAGTCTGTCATGTAATGTTATGGACATATCTGCCCTTGGGGCTAATAATTGTCATGTAATGTTATGGACATATCTGCCCTTGGGGCTAATAATTGTCATGTAATGTTATGTACATCTCTGCCCCTGTGGCAAATAATTCTGTCATGTAATGTTATGGACATCTCTGCCCCTGTGGCTAATAATTCTGTCATGTAATGTTATGGACATCTCTGCCCCTGTGGCTAATAAATTCGTCATGTAATGTTATGGACATCTCCGCCCCTGTGGCTAATAAATCTGTCATGTAATGTTATGGACATCTCTGCCCCTGTGGCTAATAATTCTGACATGTAATGTTATGGATATCTCTGCCCCTGTGGCTAATAATTCTGAGAGAGATGAAACAAGTGAGGGATAAGAGAGAGATGAAACAAGTGAGGGATTAGAGTGTTGAAACAAGAGAGAGAGAGGAAGAGAGAGTGAGAGCGAGATCAAACGAGAGAGAGAGAGCGAGATGAAATGAGAGAGTGAGAGCGATATGAAACGAGAGAGAGAGAGCGAGATGAAATGAGAGAGAGAGAGCGAGTTGAAATGAGAGAGAGAGAGCGAGATGAAACGAGACAGAGAGAGCGAAATGAAACGAGAGAGAGAGAGAGCGAAATGAAACGAGACAGATTAGAGCGAGATGAAACGAGAGAGAGAGAGCGAGATGAAATGAGAGAGAGAGAGCGAGATGAAACGAGAGAGTGAGAGCTAGAGGAAACGAGAGAGAGAGGAAACGAGAGAGAGAGGAAACGAGAGAGAGGATACGAGAGAGAGGAAACGAGAGTAGAGAGCGAGATGAAACAGGAGAGAGAGAGCGAGATGAAACAGGAGAGAGAGAGCGAGATGAAACGAGAGGGAGAGAGAGATGAAACGAGAGAGCGAGAGAGAGATAGAGCGAGATGAAACGACAGAGAGAGAGACAGATGAAACGAGGGAGATAGAGATGAAACGAGAGAGAGAGATGAAACGAGAGAGAGGAAGAGAGAGATGGAACGAGAGAGAGGAAGAGAGAGATGGAACGAGAGAGAGGAAGACAGAGATGAAACGAGAGAGAGGAAGAGAGAGAACGCGAGATGAAACGAGAGAGGGAGAGAGCAAGATGAAACGAGAGAGAGGAAGAGAGAGAGCGCGAGATGAAACGAGAGAGAGGAAGAGAGAGAGCGCAAGATGAAACGAGAGAGAGAGAGCGAGATGAAACGAGAGAGAGGAAGAGAGAGAGAGCGAGATGAAACGAGAGAGAGGAAGAGAGAGAGCGCGAGATGAAATGAGAGAGAGAGAGCGAGATGAAATGAGAGATTGAGAGTGAGATGAAACGAGAGAGAGAGAGAGAGCGAGATGAAATGAGAGAGAGAGAGCGAGATGAAATGAGAGAGAGAGAGCGAGATGAAACGAGACAGAGAGAGCGGGATGAAACGAGACAGAGAGATCGAGATGAAATGAGAGAGAGAGAGCGAGATGAAACGAGAGAGTGAGAGCGAGATGGAACGAGTCAGAGAGAGCGAGATGAAACGAGAGAGTGAGAGCTAGATGAAACGAGAGAGAGAGGAAACGAGAGATAGAGGAAACGAGAGAGAGGAAACGAGAGAGAGGAAACGAGAGTAGAGAGCAAGATGAAACAGGAGAGAGAGAGAGCGAGATGAAACCGGAGAGAGAGAGCGAGATGAAATGAGAGGGAGGGAGAGATGAAACGAGAGAGCGAGAGAGAGATAGAGGGAGATGAAACGGGAGAGTGATAGCTAGATGAAACGAGAGAGAGAGGGATAGAGAGATGGAACGAGAGAGAGGAAGACAGATATGAAACGAGAGAGAGAGCGAGATGAAACGAGAGAGAGGAAGAGAGAGAGCGCGAGATGAAACGAGAGAGAGAGAGAGCGAGATGAAACGAGAGAGAGAGAGCGAGATGAAACGAGAGAGAGGAAGAGAGAGAGCGCGAGATGAAAGTCTGTCATGTAATGTTATGGACATATCTGCCCTTGGGGCTAATAATTGTCATGTAATGTTATGGACATATCTGCCCTTGGGGCTAATAATTGTCATGTAATGTTATGTACATCTCTGCCCCTGTGGCAAATAATTCTGTCATGTAATGTTATGGACATCTCTGCCCCTGTGGCTAATAATTCTGTCATGTAATGTTATGGACATCTCTGCCCCTGTGGCTAATAAATTCGTCATGTAATGTTATGGACATCTCCGCCCCTGTGGCTAATAAATCTGTCATGTAATGTTATGGACATCTCTGCCCCTGTGGCTAATAATTCTGACATGTAATGTTATGGATATCTCTGCCCCTGTGGCTAATAATTCTGAGAGAGATGAAACAAGTGAGGGATAAGAGAGAGATGAAACAAGTGAGGGATTAGAGTGTTGAAACAAGAGAGAGAGAGGAAGAGAGAGTGAGAGCGAGATCAAACGAGAGAGAGAGAGCGAGATGAAATGAGAGAGTGAGAGCGATATGAAACGAGAGAGAGAGAGCGAGATGAAATGAGAGAGAGAGAGCGAGTTGAAATGAGAGAGAGAGAGCGAGATGAAATGAGACAGAGAGAGCGAAATGAAACGAGAGAGAGAGAGAGCGAAATGAAACGAGACAGGTTAGAGCGAGATGAAACGAGAGAGAGAGAGCGAGATGAAATGAGAGAGAGAGAGCGAGATGAAACGAGAGAGTGAGAGCTAGAGGAAACGAGAGAGAGAGGAAACGAGAGAGAGAGGAAACGAGAGAGAGGATACGAGAGAGAGGAAACGAGAGTAGAGAGCGAGATGAAACAGGAGAGAGAGAGCGAGATGAAACAGGAGAGAGAGAGCGAGATGAAACGAGAGGGAGAGAGAGATGAAACGAGAGAGCGAGAGAGAGATAGAGGGAGATGAAACGACAGAGAGAGAGACAGATGAAACGAGGGAGATAGAGATGAAACGAGAGAGAGAGATGAAACGAGAGAGAGGAAGAGAGAGATGGAACGAGAGAGAGGAAGAGAGAGATGGAACGAGAGAGAGGAAGACAGAGATGAAACGAGAGAGAGAGCGAGATGAAACGAGAGAGAGGAAGAGAGAGAACGCGAGATGAAACGAGAGAGAGGAAGAGAGAGAGCGTGAGATGAAACGAGAGAGAGAGAGCGCGAGATGAAAGTCTGTCATGTAATGTTATGGACATATCTGCCCTTGGGGCTAATAATTGTCATGTAATGTTATGGAAATCTCTGCCCCTGTGGCTAATAATTCTGTCATGTAATGTTATGGACATCTCTGCCCCTGTGGCTAATAATTCTGTCATGTAATGTTATGGACATCTCTGCCCCTGTGGCTAATAAATCTGTCATGTAATGTTATGGACATCTCTGCCCCTGTGGCTAATAATTTTGACATGTAATGTTATGGACATCTCTGCCCCTGTGGCTAATAAATCTGACATGTAATGTTATGGACATCTCTGCCCCTGTGGCTAATAAATCTGTCATGTAATGTTATGGACATCTCTGCCCCTGTGGCTAATAATTCTGACATGTAATGTTATGGACATCTCTGCCCCTGTGGCTAATAATTCTGATTTATTAGCCATAGGGGCAGAGATTTCCATAACATTACATGACAGAATTATTAGCCACAGGGGCAGAGATTTCCATAACATTACATGTCAGATTTATTAGCCACAAGGGCAGAGATGTCCATAACATTACATGTCAGAATTATTAGCCACAGGGGCAGAGATGTCCATAACATTACATGACAGAATTATTAGCCACAGGGGCAGAGATGACCATAACATTACATGACAATTATTAGCCACAGGGGCAGATATGTCAATAACATTACATGACAGAGTTTCATCTTGCGCGCTCTCCCTCTCGTTTCATCTCGCTCTCCCTCTCTCTCGATTCATCTCTGTCTTCCTCTCTCTCGTTTCATCTCGCTCTCTCTCTCTCTCGTTTCATCTCTGTCTTCCTCTCTCTCCTTCCATCTCTCTCTTCCTCTCTCTCGTTCCATCTCTTTCTTCCTCTCTCTCGTTTCATCTCTATCTCCGTTCTTTCATCTGTCTCTCTCTCTGTCGTTTCATATCGCGCACTCTCTCTCTCGTTTCATCTTGCGCTCTCTCTCTCGTTTCATCTCGCTCTCTCTCTCTCGTTTCATCTCTGTCTTCCTCTCTCTCGTGCCATCTCTCTCGTTCCATCTCTCTCTTCCTCTCTCTCGTTTCATCTTGCGCTCTCTCTCTCTCTCGTTTCATCTTGCTCTCTCTCTCTCTCGTTTCATCTCTGTCTTCCTCTCTCTCGTTCCATCTCTCTCTTCCTCTCTCTCGTTTCATCTCTATCTCCCTTCTTTCATCTGTCTCGCTCTCTGTCGTTTCATCTAGCGCTCTCTCTCTCTCGTTTCATGTCGCGCTCTCTCTCTCTCGTTTCATCTCGCTCTCTCTCTCTCGTTTCATCTCTGTCTTCCTCTCTCTCGTGCCATCTCTCTCTTCCTCTCTCTCGTTCCATCTCTCTCTTCCTCTCTCTCGTTTCATCTCTATCTCCCTTGTTTCATCTCTCTCTCGCTCTCTCGTTTCATCTCTCTCTCCCTCTCGTTTCATCTCGCTCTCTCTCTCCTGTTTCATCTCGCTCTCTCTCTCTCTTGTTTCATCTCGCTCTCTACTCTCGTTTCCTCTCTCTCTCGTTTCATCTCTCTCTCCCTCCCGTTTCATCTCGCTCTCTCTCTCTCATTTCATCCCGCTCTCACTCTCTCATTTCTTCTCGCTCTCTCTCTCTTGTTTCAACACTCTAATCCCTCACTTGTTTAATATATCTCAGAATTATTAGCCACAAGGGCAGAGATGTCCATAACATTACATGACAGAATTAATAGCCACAGGGGCAGAGATGACCATAACATTACATGACAATTATTAGCCACAGGGACAGATATGTCAATAACATTACATGACAGAGTTTCATCTCGCGCTCTCTCTCTCTCGTTTCATCTTGCGCTCTCTCTCTCTCGTTTCATCTTGCTCTCTCTCTCGTTTCATCTCTGTCTTCCTCTCTCTCGTTCCATCTCTCTCTTCCTCTCTCTCGTTCCATCTCTCTCATCCTCTCTCTCGTTTCATCTCTATCTCCCTCCTTTCATCTGTCTCTCTCTCTGTCGTTTCATCTCGCGCTCTCTCTCTCTCGTTTCATCTCGCGCTCTCTCTGTCTCGTTTTATCTCGCTCTCTCTCTCTCTCGTTTCATCTCTGTCTTCCTCTCTCTCGTTCCATCTCTCTCTTCCTCTCTCTCGTTTCATCTCTATCTCCCTCGTTTCATCTCTCTCTCGCTCTCTCGTTTCATCTCTCTCTCCCGCTCGTTTCTTCTCGCTCTCTCTCTCCTGTTTCATCTCGCTCTCTACTCTCGTTTCCTCTCTCTCATTTCCTCTCTCTCTCGTTTCCTCTCTGTCTCGTTTCATCTCGCTGTCTCTCTTTCTCGTTTGATCTCGCTCTCACTCTCTCGTTTCATCTCGCTTCTCTCACTCTCTTGTTTCATCTCGCTCTCTCTCTCTCTTCCTCTCTCTCTCTTGTTTCAACACTCTAATCCCTCACTTGTTTTATCTCTCTCTAATCCCTCACTTGGTTCATCTCTCTCAGAATTATTCGCCACAGGGGCAGAGATGTCCATAACATTACATGTCAGAATTATTAGCCACAGGGCAGAGATGTCCATAACATTACATGGCAGAATTATTAGCCACAGGGGCAGAGATGTCCATAACATTACATGTCAGAATTATTAGCCACAGGGGCAGAGATGTCCATAACATTACATGACAGAATTATTAGCCACAGGGGCAGAGATGTCCATAACATTACATGACAGAATTATTAGCCATAGGGGCAGAGATGTCCATAACATTACATGACAATTATTAGCCCCAAGGGCAGATATGTCGATAACATTACATGAGAGAGTTTCATCTCGCGCTCTCTCTCTTCCTCTCTCTCGTTTCATCTCGCTCTCTCTCTCGTTTCATCTCTGTCTTCCTCTCTCTCGTTCCATCTCTCTCTTCCTCTCTCTCGTTTCATCTCTATCTCCCTCCTTTCATCTGTCTCTCTCTCTGTCGTTTCATCTCGCGCTCTCTCTCTCTCGTTTCATCTTGCGCTCTCTCTCTCTCGTTTCATCTCGCTCTCTCTCTCTCTCTTTTCATCTCTGTCTTCCTCTCTCTCGTTCCATCTCTCTCTTCCTCTCTCTCGTTTCATCTCTATCTCCCTCGTTTCATCTCTCTCTCGCTCTCTCGTTTCATCTCTCTCTCCCTCTCGTTTCATCTCGCTCTCTACTCTCGTTTCCTCTCTGTCTCGTTCCATCCCGCTCTCTCTCTCTCTCATTACATCTCGCTCTCTCTGTCCCGTTTCATCTCGCTCTCACTCTCTCGTTTCATCTCGCCTCTCTCACTATCGCGTTTCATCTCGCTCTCTCTCTCCTGTTTCAACACTCTAATCCCTCACTTGTTTTATCTCTCTCTAATCCCTCACTTGTTTCATCTCTCTCAGAATTATTAGCCACAGGGGCAGAGATGTCCATAACATTACATGTCAGAATTATTAGCCACAGGGCAGAGATGTCCATAACATTACATGTCAGAGTTATTAGCCACAGGGGCGGAGACGTCCATAACATTACATGACAGAATTATTAGCCACAGGGGCAGAGATGACCATAACATTACATGACAATTATTAGCCACAGGGGCAGATATATCAATAACATTACATGATAGAGTTTCATCTCGCGCTCTCTCTCTCTCGTTTCATCTTGCTCTCTCTCTCTCTCGTTTCATCTCTGTCTTCCTCTCTCTCGTTCCATCTCTCTCTTCCTCTCTCTCGTTCCATCTCTCTCATCCTCTCTCTCGTTTTATCTCTATCTCCCTCCTTTCATCTGTCTCTCTCTCTGTCGTTTCATCTCGTGCTCTCTCTCTCTCGTTTCATCTCGCGCTCTCTCTGTCTCGTTTCATCTCGCTCTCTCTCTCTCTCGTTTCATCTCTGTCTTCCTCTCTCTCGTTCCATCTCTCTCTTCCTCTCTCTCATTTCATCTCTATCTCCCTCGTTTCATCTCTCTCTCGCTCTCTCGTTTCATCTCTCTCTCCCTCTCGTTTCATCTCGCTCTCTACTCTCGTTTCCTCTCTGTCTCGTTCCATCCCGCTCGCTCTCTCTCTCATTACATCTCGCTCTCTCTGTCTCGTTTCATCTCGCTCTCTCTCTCTCTCGTTTCATCTCGCTCTCACTCTCTCGTTTCATCTCGCTTCTCTCACTATCGCGTTTCATCTCGCTCTCTCTCTCTCTTGTTTTAACACTCTAATCCCTCACTTGTTTTATCTCTCTCTAATCCCTCACTTGTTTCATCTCTCTCAGAATTATTAGCCACAGGGGCAGAGATGTCCATAACATTACATGACAATTATTAGCCCCAAGGGCAGATATGTCCATAACATTACATGACAGAGTTTCATCTGGCGCTCTCTCTCTTCCTCTCTCTCGTTTCTTCTCGCTCTCTCTCTCTCTCGTTTCATCTCGCTCTCTCGTTTCATCTCTGTCTTCCTCTCTCTCGTTCCATCTCTCTCTTCCTCTCTCTCGTTCCATCTCTCTCTTCCTCTCTCTCGTTTCATCTCTATCTCCCTTGTTTCATCTCTCTCTCGCTCTCTCGTTTCATCTCTCTCTCCCTCTCGTTTCATCTCGCTCTCTCTCTCCTGTTTCATCTCGCTCTCTCTCTCTCTCGTTTCATCTCTGTCTTCCTCTCTCTCGTTCCATCTCTATCTTCCTCTCTCTCGTTCCATCTCTCTCTTCCTCTCTCTCGTTTCATCTCTATCTCCCTCGTTTCATCTCTCTCTCGCTCTCTCGTTTCATCTCTCTCTCCCTCTCGTTTCATCTCGCTCTCTCTCTCCTGTTTCATCTCGCTCTCTCTCTCTCCTGTTTCATCTCGCTCTCTACTCTCGTTTCCACTCTCTCTCGTTTCATCTCTCTCTCCCTCCCGTTTCATCTCGCTCTCTCTCTCTCGTTTCATCTCGCTCTCACTCTCTCGTTTCATCTCGTTCTCTCTCTGTCTCGTTTCATCTCGCTCTCTCTCTCTCATTTCATCTCGCTCTCTCTCTCTCATTTCATCTCGCTCTCTCTCTCTCGTTTCATCTCGCTCTCACTCTCTCGTTTCATCTCGCTCTCACTCTCTCGTTTCATCTCGCTCTCCCTGTCTCGTTTCATCTCGCTCACACTCTCTCATTTCATCTCGCTCTCTCTCTCTTGTTTCAACACTCTAATCCCTCACTTGTTTCATCTCTCTCAGAATTATTAGCCACAGGCGCAGAGATGACCATAACATTACATGTCAGAATTATTAACCACAGGGGCAGAGATGTCCATAACATTACATGACAGAATTATTAGCCACAGGGGCAGAGATGACCATAACATTACATGACAATTATTAGCCACAGAGGCAGATATGTCAATAACATTACATGACAGAGTTTCATCTCGCGCTCTCTCTCTCTCGTTTCATCTTGCGCTCTCTCTCTCTCGTTTCCTCTCGCTCTCTCTCTCTCTCGTTTCATCTCTGTCTTCCTCTCTCTCTTCCTCTCTCTCGTTCCATCTCTCTCTTCCTCTCTCTCGTTTCATCTTTATCTCCCTCCTTTCATCTGTCTCTCTCTCTGTCGTTTCATCTCGCGCTCTCTCTCTCTCGTTTCATCTCGCGCTCTCTCTCTCTCATTTCATCTCGCTCTCTCTCTCTCTCGTTTCATCTCTGTCTTCCTCTCTCTCTTCCTCTCTCTCGTTCCATCTCTCTCTTCCTCTCTCTCGTTTCATCTCTATCTCCCTCGTTTCATCTCTCTCTCGCTCACTCGTTTCATCTCTCTCTCCCTCTCGTTTCATCTCGCTCTCTCTCTTCTGTTTCATCTCGCTCTCTACTCTCGTCTCCTCTCTCTCGTTTCCTCTCTGTCTCGTTTCATCTCGCTCTCCCTGTCTCATTTCATCTCGCTCTCTCTCTCTCTCTTCCTCTCTCTCTCTTGTTTCAACACTCTAATCCCTCACTTTTTTATCTCTCTCTAATCCCTCACTTGTTTCATCTCTCTTAGAATTATTAGCCACAGGGGCAGAGATGTCCATAACATTACATGTCAGAATTATTAGCCACAGGGCAGAGATGTCCATAACATTACATGTCAGAATTATTAGCCACAGGGGCAGAGATGTCCATAACATTACATGACAAAATTATTAGCCACAGGGGCAGAGATGTCCATAACATTACATGACAAAATTATTAGCCACAGGGGCAGAGATGTCCATAACATTACATGACAAAATTATTAGCCACAGGGGCAGAGATGTCCATAACATTACATGACAGAATTATTAGCCACAGAGGCAGAGATGTCCATAACATTACATGGCAGAATTATTAGCCACAGGGGCAGAGATGTCCATAACATTACATGGCAGAATTATTAGCCACAGGGGCAGAGATGTCCATAACATTACATGACAGAATTATTAGCCACAGGGGCAGAGATGTCCATAACATTACATGTCAGAATTATTAGCCACAGGGGCAGAGATGTCCATAACATTACATGTCAGAATTATTACCCACAGGGGCCGAGATGTCCATAACATTACATGACAGAATTATTAGCCACAGGGGCAGAGATGTCCATAACATTACATGACAATTATTAGCCCCAAGGGCAGATATGTCCATAACATTACATGACAGAGTTTCATCTGGCGCTCTCTCTCTTCCTCTCTCTCGTTTCATCTCGCTCTCTCTCTCTCTCGTTTCATCTCGCTCTCTCTCGTTTCATCTCTGTCTTCCTCTCTCTCGTTCCATCTCTCTCTTCCTCTCGCTCGTTCCATCTCTCTCTTCCTCTCTCTCGTTTCATCTCTATCTCCCTCCTTTCATCTCTCTCTCTCTCTGTCGTTTCATCTCGCGCTCTCTCTCTCTCTCGTTTCATCTCGCGCTCTCTCTCTCTCGTTTCATCTCTCTCTCTCTCTCGTTTCATCTCTGTCTTCCTCTCTCTCGTTCCATCTCTCTCTTCCTCTCTCTCGTTTCATCTCTATCTCCCTCGTTTCATCTCTCTCTCCCTCTCGTTTCATCTCGCTCTCTCTCTCCTGTTTCATCTCGCTCTCTACTCTCGTTTCCTCTCTCTCTCGTTTCCTCTCTGTCTCGTTCCATCCCGCTCTCTCTCTCTCTCTCATTACATCTCGCTCTCTCTGTCTTGTTTCATCTCGCTCTCTCTCTCTCTCGTTTCATCTCGCTCTCACTCTCTCGTTTCATATCGCTTCTCTCACTCTCGCGTTTCATCTCGCTCTCCCTGTCTCATTTCATCTCGCTCTCTCTCTCTCTTCCTCTCTCTCTCTTGTTTCAACACTCTAATCCCTCACTTGTTTTATCTCTCTCAGAATTATTAACCACAGGGGCAGAGATGTCCATAACATTACATGACAGAATTATTAGCCACAGGGGCAGAGATGTCCATAACATTACATGACAGAATTATTAGCCACAGGGGCAGAGATGTCCATAACATTACATGACAATTATTAGCCCCAAGGGCAGATATGTCGATAACATTACATGACAGAGTTTCATCTGGTTGGAGTAATAACAGTCTTGTTTATGTATATACACACATATATACATATTTATATATATATATATATATATATATATATATATATGTTTGTTCTTGTATTTCTATAGAAAAGGTAAAGAAAAGAAGAATGCTCTATGTATCGTACAGAGCTATTTAATTACATAATAAACAACAGAATATAATTATTCCATGCAAATAGACTTAGAATGGAAAACATTCAGACAGAGAAGAATGGATAATGAGCGTCATAAGAGAAATTGGCCAACAATTAATATTAATGGAAATCTAGAAGAATTTCATATTAGTGATATGAATGTTTCGTGTGATCACTGTGAAGCTTTGAAATTTAGAAATGAAAATAACTGTTGTAATAAAGTAAAGGCTGTGTTGCCACCATTGCAAATATACCCCGAGAGACTGAGAAATCTCTTTGAAAGAGGCCAGGAAGCAGTTGATTTCACAGAAACGTCTGCAATTAAAACTACATTTATTTCACTTCATTTGGTGTTACCACCCGGCAGAGGCCCGTATAGCTTTCATATTCACGGTCAAACATATCACTACACCCTCACCTCTGTAACCTGCAGAAAATACACCACAATATGGCCAGTTATATATTATTGATGGGAACGAAGGTGTGTAGCACAGATTGGAAGTACGACCAAATAATTGTTTCTGGCACAAGGCCAGCAATTACTGGTACTTTATTCTATCGACCTCATAAGGATGAAAACAAAGTCAACCTTGGAGGGATTTGAACCCAGAACGTAAAGGGCCATAACCCTATGCTGCAAAGCATGGTGTCTGACGCTCTACCGATACTGCCAATCCACCGCCCTAGTACCAACAAATAATGAGTGCTCACCACAAAAAATGGCTATGATAAGAGAGGTGTTGCATGAATGTAATCCATATGTGAATTGTACAATACAATGCATGGCATCAAACAGCAAAGTGCAAGAAGAGAACATTGTCGTGTACAGAACTGTGAATTAAGATTTAGAAGAGGATCAGATATGAGCTGCTATAATTTACCAACTAGTAATGATAGCTGTTGTTTTGTGGGGGATTGAGGGCAGACCACCTGTACAAAGAGATATTATCATCTTTCCTAAAGACCATCCTCCTCAGAAAATATCACATAATTCATGCCACTTGGACCTCATGACCGACCCATAATGGTGAATTTTGGTGGCATAGTGACATGGAGAGGAATGCAGGACCTGTGTTTGCAATAGACTGACAATGCAGGAGTATTACATATACAGTATAGCATATAGAGGAGGATTTAGTGCGATATATAGGGCAGGTAAATTATTTTAGCAGTATTTAGTGGAAGCCTATATGAAAGTAGAGGGATGCAGGCTTCAATATTTGAGGAACAATCAAGCCCAATTGTGAGTGGATGAGTATAATGGTTTAATGAATTATCTAAACAGATGATAACACTGAGCCTTAAGAAATGAAGACAAGATAAGAAACAGAGAAGACATTGACAGAATCGTGTCAGCAGAAATACCTGCATTGGAAGATGATCAAGTACTATATGAGCAGGTTTAAAAGTTTATGATCCACGGGCCATGTGGTTCTGGAAACCCTTTTCCCCCATTTATACAAAATGGATTTTTCCAAAAGAACTATCCAAAAACCTACAGAAGGGAAACATTATTGAACCTAAATGGATACCCAGAGTACAGGAGGTGCAAGACAGGAACTGCAGTGTAAATTGGATGACATTCAGTAGATAACAGGAATGTTGTGCCATTTAATGCCTTTTTGCTTAAGAAATATTGTGCACATATTAATGTTGAAGTTTGCGCTTCTGTAAAAAGTGTCAAGTACCTCTTTAAATATGTTACATGGGGCATGATTGTACATCTATAGAAGTAACGAATAATGCATTACCTAATGAGGCTCAGAACCAACACAACCATGATGAAATAAGAACCTATCTTTGTTGCAGGTATGTGTCTCAGCCAGAAGCAGTGTCGTGTCTCTCCGAATTTAAGCTTCATGGTACATCACATACATTATACAGCCTAGCCACACACCTGGAGAACAAACAGAGTTTACTTTCAAAGAGGCAATGCTCAGGTTGTGGTAGAAATGCAGGGACCCTTGCTGCCTGGTTCAAGCTAAATGAACTTGCTTACACCTTCTGGGATGCCGCCTCACAAACTCCAATTAAAAGCAGGATCAATACTAATGCTTCTATGGAATATTTCAATCCAGAACAGATTATGTAATGGCACAAGATTAGAAGTAGTAGAACTGCATAAACATTTTATCAAAGCTTCTCATATCTATGGTCCTTTGATGGGCAGGTGTGTTTTGATCCCAAGACTGAAGTTAGCCCCCAGTGGTGCCAACATCCTTTTTACTTTGGAAAGACCCCAGTTTCCATTAAGACTGTCATATGCCATGACAATCAACAAGAACCATGGTCAAATACATGATAAAGTGGGTCTGTTCCTCCCTGAGCAAGTATTTAACCCTGGACAATTGTATGTTGCTTTTTCAAGAGTTCACATACAGATGTAAAAATTAATCCTAGCAAACCCCCACCACTCCTACAACTGTTAGCTGTTAGCCCACCCCCAGCACCACCCAACCTCCGTTCTAGTCCCACCGTTAGAACCAATGCTGCTTACCCTGCCTCTTTTACTAGTTCACTCCGTCGCTCGAATTTCAAAGCTGGCCCTCTACACTTGGTCGTTGCCAGCTCACCACCTGGTTGTGCTCTCTGTGTCCGCACTAGCCGGTACCTAAACACAATAAAATGTCACCTGTGCTACCAAAACTACCACAGGAACTCTGTCGGCATCAGCAAGGCTCAAGCCGAAAGGCTTCAATACTAGACCTGTAATCAGGGCCACTTTACCTCCGACGACCAGCTTTCTACCGAGTGTGTGTTGATGGAGGGGACATGAGACCAGCAAAGTCCTAGGAGTAGAGACTAGTAAATAATAAACGGTCCTAGCTATGTTAAGAATATATATAAGAAAAATGTTCTATACATTTAAGAAGACAAGAGAAATAAATATTTACCTCTTTCATGTAGGTAATATAGCGGTGTTATAAAAGTATAATAACTGATGCGGGTAGTTTGTTTCAAACTATAACACATATAACTCTATCAGTGAAGCCCTTTAGTATAGGTCAACTGGGAAACTATAACACATATAACCCTATCAGTGAAGTCCTTTAGTATAGGTCAACTGGGAAACTATAACACATATAACCCTATCAGTGAAGTCCTTTAGTATAGGTCAACTGGGAAACTATAACACATATAACCCTATCAGTGAAGTCCTTTAGTATAGGTCAACTGGGAAACTATAACACATATAACCCTATCAGTGAAGTCCTTTAGTATAGGTCAACTGGGAAACTATAACACATATAACCCTATCAGTGAAGCCCTCTGGGAAACTATAACACATATAACTCTATCAGTGAAGCCCTTTAGTATAGGTCAACTGGGAAACTATAACACATATAACCCTATCAGTGAAGTCCTTTAGTATAGGTCAACTGGGAAATTATAACACATATAACCCTATCAGTGAAGTCCTTTAGTATAGGTCAACTGGGAAACTATAACACATATAACCCTATCAGTGAAGTCCTTTAGTATAGGTCAACTGGGAAACTATAACACATATAACCCTATCAGTGAAGTCCTTTAGTATAGGTCAACTGGGAAATTATAACACATATAACCCTATCAGTGAAGTCCTTTAGTATAGGTCAACTAACAGAAGTATTACGGGTATGGAAAAAATTCTAAATAAGCCTACAAGAGTCATTGCGGGCCACTCTGACTGGTCAGGTGGGCTCGACTGTGGCCCGCGGGCCGCCTGTTGTACGCCCCTCCTTTAGACAGAATATCTATCACTGTTAAGTAATACTGTGATCTGTCGGCCAACTACATTTTCCAGCCTGTGGCGTTTGGGGGAGTCGGGATACTGACTGCGAGATTCCTATCTTCACTGGCGGCTAGCCTGACGAAGGTGACTGGTGAAGCTCGTGAGGGCACTTGGTTGTTCCAGCTCCTCAGCCTCGCCATCGCCCGAGGTAACGCTGCAGACGTGCTGGCTTGCCTAAAAAAATCATTAGAGAGGTTTCCCAGTGCTCCTCGCGATACTGTTATCTTTTGATCTAGTAGCAGCTCGTTTGTCCACCCCTTTCGCCTGCCTTTGGTTGTATGTCGTCCTAGATGTGTGTATTACCTGCTTGTGTGTTGTATGTGGTCCTAGATGTGTGTATTACCTGCTTATGTGGTCCTAGATGTATGTATTACCTGCTGGTGTGTTGTATGTGGTCCCAGATGTGTGGATTACCTGTTTTTGTGTTGTATGTGGTCCCAAATGTGTGTGCTACCCGCTTCTGTGATTTGTTGTTTCTTCTTTCTCTCTTCCGAGAAACAATCCTGTATTTTTTTAATCTATTCCATGCGTTAAGTAATTAGCAGCAACAACAAACTGATTTTCAGTTGTAAAAAGAATCTTTAAACCTTCACCATTTACATTAACACATACCATACGTTGTCCCAGCCACAAATAAACAGTAAAAAAAACTTACTTTGCGGTTAAATTCTTCACAATTAAAAGAAAAATATTTCTAACACGTTTCTAGACAACACCAAGTTTACACCTTCAATATCCGGTAAAAGTAAAAACAAATTCTGGAGACATTTAACGAAACGAAACTATGTAAAGAAAAACGAAAATTAAACGAAGACAAATAGTAAATTTTAATTTTTATTAAATAAAATACCAGTAATTCACTGCAGTAGATTTAATCAACTTTACTCTCTCTGCACGAAAGAAGAAAAAAATTCCTGACTTAGTGCTTAATATATAGAGAGGGGGAGAGTTTGGTGTTACTTCATATAGAGAGGGGTATTGGAAGAGAGTGCCGTGTAGTAGATATAGAGAGGGAGAGAGTTAGTGCTAATTGATATAAAGAGGGGGATATTCAAATTATCCCCTGTGGGGCGTGCACCCCACGTTGAGAATCCCTCATAAATAAATATATGTGAGTGTGTTGCTATGACTGCTATTTCTAGCATGTATGGACACTTTAGAAATAGCAGCGAAAAACGGAAAACAGCAGAAAGAAGGACACACACCTATATATATATATATATATATACCAGCTATACACTCACCCATACATATATATATATATACCAGCTATACACACACCCATATCTACGTATAGGTGTGTGTGCGCGCGTGTATGTATATATAAATATATATATTTAAATGTATATATCTGTGCATATATATATGTATATATATATACGTGTGTGTCCTTCTTTCTTATGTTTCCCGTGTTTCGCTGCTATTTCTAAAGTGTCCATATATGCTAGAAATAGCAGTCAAATACACCAAACAAACTGCACACCCGCAAAATTTTTTGCCTCGATTTTTGCGATTAAGTAAGACAAGAGTTATCTTTCTTGGCAAATTGTTAAAAAACTTTTGCCTGATTTTAAGCCAAAGTTTTTTAATGGCTGCCACTTCCGGTTTTTGTTGTGCGTCTACAGGACTGCAGTAAACCTGCTAGAAATAGCAGTCATAGCAACACACTCACATATATTTATTTATGAGGGATTCTCAACGTGGGGTGCACGCCCCACAGGGGATAATTTGAATATAATAGGGGTCAATTTGAAAGTCATATAATACGACCCAACTCCCTGTTACACTTCGTATACACATGTTATCGTGTATCTGCCAGCACCTGCGAGAAGTTTGTTTACATTTTGGGGTTTGCTTTGATGATCGCTGCATCTCAGCTTTGTTTAAATAAAGGGTTTCTACTTTATATTACAGTAATAACACTTTTACAAGACTCGGATTGTTTTTATATTAAAGGGGGACATGTTTTTTAAACTCTGAACTCAGCATCTTTCTGTTGTTCTCCGGGATTCTAGCAAAGTATAAAAAAATATATATATATATATATAGATATATATATATATCTGGCAGTCAACCTCAGACTCGAAAAAGCCGCCGCTAATCGTGATCGTTGGGGTTATAATTAGACTAAAGTGCTTCCACTGGGCACCATTAGCTGGTTGTGATCATTGGAGAATTCTTTCTGCGCTGAAAGAGCCTAGGACTAAAAGATATATATATAGATGTCGAAACGGCAGTAGCACAGCCGTTGGGGTCCTGAATATTTTCACATCTATATATGTGTGTGTATTCTGCGACATTTATAATTACATAAGCAAGCATATTTGAATAACAAAATTTGAGGTTTAAATACTTTATTTTTTACCAATAACATAGAGAAAGGCATGAACAACACCACATGTTAATTACTTTAATATTGAAAGTAGGCTTATAAATATTAAAAAAGCAGATGTTTGTATCTTTCATGGTGGTCTGGTGGGTGATACCAGAGATGGTGGTAGTCATGGTTTCGGTTTCAATCCTGGTCATGGGTTACATATAAGGTCTCATTTTTCTTTCTTTCAGTTTTCTTCTTATCTCTAGATATAAATATATATACATAAGGTAATTTGGTAGAATTGTTAGAACATCAGATAGAATTCTTTGCAGTATTTTTCCAGTTCTTTACTCTGAGTTCAACTTTACCTTTCTTCCATTCGGTGTCGATAAGTCTTGAATATGTCTAACGTAGCAATAACTGGAGCTGCTTAACCAAGTTTTCCCAACCTAGTCGATGTCACCTACTGGTTGGCGATTTAAACTGTTGGCTGGGACAATGACCAATTAATCAGTCAGATTCGAACTCACTATGTCTGGCATATATTTTATATTTTATATTTGAATGAAGTTCTGTAAGTAACCTGGTGGCTTAGATGGCAATACTGCTCGAATAGATGGCTTCTATTATGAAGTTATAAGTTCATTCCCTATCCAGGATTGTAGAATTAATTTTATTTAGTTATTATTTAATCAATTGTTTTAACAAACAAATTATATCTATAAAACGCCAAATATAGTGAGTTCAAATCTGACTGACATGCATGGTATGTATTTATGTTTCATTATACAACGACACAATACACAGGAACTTATAAAGATATGTATATATTGTCCAGGAGTTTCGAGTTTAGTGGGAATTGGTACAACTCTCAATTGGAGCTAGTCCCTGCAAGATCAGCATAAATAATGTTATACCTTTTCATGAAATCTTGCACACCCGATATTTTATACATGATTATTTAAAGGTGAACAAAAACCAAAGAACATTGTGCAGCATTTCTCAACCTTTCTACCCATGTCGATCTCTGGAAATAGTTTTTATGTCTCAGGGAAGTCCTGCATAAAATATACTTTTTCTATCTCTAGAGCAGTGGTTCCCAAATCGTGTGCTGCGAGATGAAACAAGATGAGCTGCAAAAGACTAAGATTAAGTTTTATGATGTGAAAAAAATAAAACTGAAATTTCATATAAAAGTTCAAATATAGCTACAGCCACAAACCTAGGCTCCACACCCCGCAATGCAGAGGATAGTAAGATAGTACCAAGGCCTGACTCACCTCTTCCACTCCATTGAGACCTCTGCCATACTTGGTCCCTGTACTGCTGATTTCCTTCATAAAGTCGGGAGGAAAGACGACAGGAGCCTCATGAGGAGGGGCGACTATTGTTGCAGGTGTCTCTGGCCTTGCTCTGAGGTAACGCTTTTACGTTTCTTCCACAGGTTGCGGCTGAGGGACCACTTAGACTGGGGTGAAGTGTCTGTCCCTCCCCCGACTTCTTACTTCTTTTTTTTTCTCCTTTTCATTTTCTTTTCTCTTCTTGCTTATCTCTGCTATACCACGGCATCAAAAACATATATGATATATGTATGTATGGTATAGGTGTATTTATATCTAGGATAGTTATCAAAGATAAATAGACTGGTTGGAGCAATAACAGTCTTGTTTATGTATATACACACACATATATATATATATATATATATATATATATATATATATATATATATATATATATGTTTGTTCTTGTATTTCCATAGAAAAGGTAAAGAAAAGAAGAATGCTCTATGTATTGTACAGAGCTATTTAATTACATAATAAACAACAGAATATAATTATTCCATGCAAATAGACTTAGAATGGAAAACATTCAGACAGAGAAGAATCGATAATGAGCGTCGTAAGAGAAATTGGCCAACAATTAATATTAATGGAAATGTAGAAGAATTTCATATTAGTGATATGAATGTTTCGTGTGATCACTGTGGAGCTTTGAAATTTAGAAATGAAAATTGTAACTGTTGTAAAAAAGGAAAGGTTGTGTTGCCACCATTGCAAATATACCCTGAGAGACTGAGAAATCTCTTTGAAAGAGATTTCTCAGTCTCTCAGGGTATATATTCCCGCCGGTGAAATAAAAATTTTAATAGAAAAACGGCGAGAATATATGTTACAACCCAATCTACATATTTTTGGGTTGTAACATATATTCCCGCCGTTGAAATAAATATTTTAATAGAAAAACGGCGGGAATATATGTTACAACCCAATCTATATATATTTGAGTTGTAACATATATTCCCGCCGTTGAAATAAAAATTTTAATAGAAAAACGGCGGGAATATATGTTACAACCCAATCTATATATATTTGGGTTGTAACATATTCCCGCCGTCGAAATAAAAATTTTAATAGAAAAACGGCGGGAATATATGTTACAACCCTATCTATAAATATTTGGGTTGCAACATATATTCCCGCCGTTGAAATAAAAATTTTAATAGAAAAACGGCGGGAATATATGTTACAACCCAATCTATATATATTTGGATTGTAACATATATTCCCGCCGTTGAAATAAAAATTTTAATAGAAAAACGGCGGGAATATATGTTGCAACCCAATCTACATATATTTGGGTTGTAACATATATTTCCGCCGTTGAAATAAAAATTTTAATAGAAAAACGGCGGGAATATATGTTACAACCCAAACATATATAGTTTGGGTTGTAACATATATTCCCGCCGTATTTCTATTAAAATTTTTATTTCAACGGCGGGAATATATGTTACAACCCAAATATATGTAGATTGGGTTGCAACATATATTCCCGCCGTTTTTCTATTAAAATTTTTATTTCAACGGCGGGAATATATGTTACATCCCAAATATATATAGATTGGGTTGTAACATATATTCCCGCCGGTTTTCTATTAAAATTTTTATTTCAACGGCGGGAATATATGTTACAACCCAAATATATCTAGATTGGATTGTAACATATATTCCCGCCGTTTTTCTATTAAAATTTTTATTTCAACGGCGGGAATATATGTTACAACTCAAATATATATAGATTGGGTTGTAACATATATTCCCGCCGTTTTTCTATTAAAATTTTTATTTCACCGGCGGGAATATGTTACAACCCAAATATATATATATTGAGTTGTAACATGGGTTACATATAAGGTCTCATTTTTTTTCTTTTCTTTCTTTCAGTTTTCTTCTTATCTCTAGATATAAATATATATACATAAGGTAATTTGGTAGAATTGTTAGAACATCAGATAGAATTCTTTGCAGTATTTTTCCTGTTCTTTACTCTGAGTTCAACTTTACCTTTCTTCCATTCGGTGTCGATAAGTCTTGAATATGTCTAACGTAGCAATAACTGGAGCTACTTAACCAAGTTTTCCCAACCTAGTCGATGTCACCTACTGGTTGGCGATTTAAACTGTTGGCTGGGACAATGACCAACTAATCAGTCAGATTCGAACTCACTATGTCTGGCATATATTTTATATTTTATATTTGAATGAAGTTCTGTAAGTAACCTGGTGGCTTAGATGGCAATACTGCTCGAATAGATGGCTTCTATTATGAAGTTATAAGTTCATTCCCTATCCAGGATTGTAGAATTAATTTTATTTAGTTATTATTTAATCAATTGTTTTAACAAACAAATTATGTCTATAAAACGCCAAATATAGTGAGTTCAAATCTGACTGACATGCATGGTATATATTTATGTTTCATTATACAGCGACACAATACACAGGAACTTATAAAGATATGTATATATTGTCCAGGAGTTTCGAGTTTAGTGGGAATTGGTACAACTCTCAATTGGAGCTAGTCCCTGCAAGACCAGCATAAAAAATGTTATACCTTTTCATGAAATCTTGCACACCCGATATTTTATACATGATTATTTAAAGGTGAACAAAAACCAAAGAACATTGTGCAGCATTTCTCAACCTTTCTACCCATGTCGATCTCTTGAAATAGTTTTTATGTCTCAGGGAAGCCCTGCATAAAATATACTTTTTCTATCTCTAGAGCAGTGGTTCCCAAATCGTGTGCTGCGAGATGAAACAAGATGAGCTGCAAAAGACTAAGATTAAGTTTTATGATGTGAAAAATATAAAACTGAAATTTCATATAAAAGTTCAAATATAGCTACAGCCACAAACCTAGGCTCCACACCCCGCAATGCAGAGGATAGTAAGATAGTACCAAGGCCTGACTCACCTCTTCCACTCCATTGAGACCTCTGCCATACTTGGTCCCTGTACTGCTGATTTCCTCCATAAAGTCGGGAGGAAAGATGACAGGAGCCTCATGAGGAGGGGCGACTATTGTAGCAGGTGTCTCTGGCCTTGCTCCGAGGTAACGCTTTTAAGTTTCTTCCACAGGTTGCGGCTGAGGGACCACTTAGACTGGGGTGAAGTGTCTGTCCCTCCCCCGACTTCTTACTTCTTTTTTTTTCTCCTTTTCATTTTCTTTTCTCTTCTTGCTTATCTCTGCTATACCACGGCATCAAAAACATATATGATATATGTATGTATGGTATAGGTGTATTTATATTTAGGATAGTTATCAAAGGTAAATAGACTGGTTGGAGCAATAACAGTCTTGTTTATGTATATACATATATATATATATTTACATGTTTGTTCTTGTATTTCCATAGAAAAGGTAAAGAAAAGAAGAATGCTCTATGTATTGTACAGAGCTATTTAATTACATAATAAACAACAGAATGGAAAACATTCAGACAGAGAAGAATGGATAATGAGCGTTGTAAGAGAAATTGGCCAACAATTAATATTAATGGAAATGTAGAAGAATTTCATATTAGTGATATGAATGTTTCGTGTGATCACTGTGGAGCTTTGAAATTTAGAAATGAAAATTGTAACTGTTGTAATAAAGGAAAGGTTGTGTTGCCACCATTGCAAATATACCCTGAGAGACTGAGAAATCTCTTTGAAAGAGGCCAGGAAGCAGTTGATTTCACAGAAACATCTGCAATTAAAACTACATTTATTTCACTTCATTTGGTGTTACCACCCGGCAGAGGCCCGTATAGCTTTCATATTCAGGGTCAAACATATCACTACACCCCCATCTCTGTAACCTGCAGAAAATACACCACAATATGGCCAGTTATATATTATTGATGGGAACGAAGGTGTGTAGCACAGATTGGAAGTACAACCAAATAATTGTTTCTGGCACAAGGCCAGCAATTACTGGTACTTTATTCTATCGACCTCATAAGGATGAAAACCAAGTCAACCTTGGAGGGATTTGAACCCAGAACGTAAATGGCCATAACCCTATGCTGTAAAGCATGGTGTCTGGCGCTCTACCGATACTGCCAATCCACTGCCCTAGTACCAACAAATAATGACTGCTCACCACAAAAAATGGCTATGATAAGAGAAGTGTTGCATGAACGTAATTCATATGTCGAAGTGTACAATACAATGCATGGCATCACAAATGAATATATATATATATATATATATACTACTAAAGTGTATGTAAAATTTTAAAATAAATACTTAAATTCAATTTGTATAATTACACATACAATATGTTTTGTTGTAAAACCCTAAATAATGATTTAAGAAATGATGTCAATCTCTTTGTACAGAGAAAAACAATTTATATATATGCATTGTGTGCGCGTGTATACTCCATTTAAGACAGTGAAAAACCTAGTACCTCCTTCAAAGAATGCCAAATAGTTTATGCCTAAGGTGTAACACTAATTAAGTTACCGGTGTAGATATTTCAGTTGAACCCTGCTTCAAACATGCATATTATTATTATATATTTTCAAACACACTTACATACATTATATTTATACACATAGAAATAATAAGTTAAAACTAAAGTATAATGATATAACAACAGTATATAATAGTTTTCTTCACTTTATTGAAATGCAATCGTTTTAAAGAAAAAACATGACAGTATAAGAAATATTTAATATGATAACATAATATTTCAGGTAGGACGGTGGTTTCTCTATGATGGTGGTTTCTCTTTGAACTAATAATTGTTTCTATTTTAGGCACAAGGTCAGTAATTAACCAGTACATTACTGGTACTTTATTTTATCGACCCCGTAAGGATGAAAGGCAAAGTTGACCTCGGATCGTAAAGGGACGTAACTATGCTGGAAAGCATGGCGTCAGACCCTCTACCGATACTGCCAATTCACCATACAGTATAATTAATACAAATATGCATATAGATAGCAATATATATACACTAATATGTATGTACATATTTACACATATGTACATATATATAGGGAGAGAGAGAGACACATGTATGTATATATATATACACATGCGTGTATGCATGTGTGTTTATGTACATTCTTCGGTATATATATCGGTATACACATTGGAGACACAGAGAGAGAGAGTTGAAACGAGAGGTGAGAGAGTTGAAACAAGAGAGGAGATGGTTGAAACACGAGGAGAGAGAGAGAGTTGAAACGAGAGGAGAGAGAGAGAGTTGAAACGAGGAGAGAGTTGAAACGAGGAGAGAGTTGAAACGAGGAGAGAGTTGAAACGAGGAGAGAGTTGAAACAAGAGGGTGAGGGGAGAGAGGAAGAGAGAGATAGGAAGAGAGAGAGAGGGGATGAGAGAGAGGAATAGAGATAGAGGGGAAGAGAGAGAGAGGGAGAGAAGGGGATGAAACAAGAGGGTGAGGGATGAAACAACAGAGAGAGGGGAGAGAAAGAGAGAGGGGATAGAAAGAGAGAGAGAGAGAGAGAGAGAGTGAGAGAGAGAGAGAGAAAGAATTGAAACAAGAGAGAGATGAAACAAGTGAGGGATTAGAGAGAGATGAAACAAGTGAGGGATTAGAGTGTTGAAACAAGAGCGAGAGAGCGAGATGAAATGAGAGAAAGAGAGTGAGATGAAATGAGAGAGTGGGAGCGAGATGAAACGAGACAGGGAGAGCGAGATGAAATGAGAGAGTTAGAGTGAGATGAAACGAGAGAGTGAGAGCGAGATGAAACGAGAGACAGAGAGAGCGAGATGACACGAGACAGAGAGCGAGATGAAATGAGAGAGAGAGAGAGAGAGAGATGAAACGAGAGAGAGAGTGCGAGATGAAACGAGAGTGAGAGAGCGAGATGAAACGAGAGAGTGAGAGCGAGATGAAATGAGAGAGAGAGAGAGAGAACGAGATGAAATGAGAGAGAGAGAGAGCGAGATGAAATGAGACATAGAGAGATGAAACGAGAGAGAGATGAAACGAGAAAGAGAGGAAACGAGAGAGAGGAAACGTGAGTAGAGAGCGAGATGAAACAGGAGAGAGAGAGCGAGATGAAACAGGAGAGAGAGAGCGAGATGAAACGAGAGGGAGAGAGAGATGAAACGAGAGAGCGAGAGAGAGATAGAGGGAAATGAAACGACAGAGAGAGAGACAGATGAAACGAGGGATATAGAGATGAAACGAGAGAGAGAGATGAAACGAGAGAGAGGAAGAGAGAGATAGAACGAGAGAGAGGAAGAGAGAGATGAAACGAGAGAGAAGAAGACAGAGGTGAAACGAGAGAGAGAGAGAGCGAGATGAAACGAGAGAGAGAGCGAGATGAAACGAGAGAGAGGAAGAGAGAGAGCGAGAGATGAAACTCTGTCATGGACATATCTGCCCCTGGGGCTAATAATTGTCATGTAATGTTATGGACATCTCTGCCCCTGTGGCTAATAATTCTGTCATGTAATGTTATGGACATCTCTGCCCCTGTGGCTAATAATTCTGTCATGTAATGTTATGGAAATCTCTGCCCCTGTGGCTAATAATTCTGACATGTAATGTTATGGAATCTCTGCCCCTGTGGCTAATAAATCTGTCATTTAATGTTACGAACATCTCTGCCCCTGTGGCTAATAAATCTGTCATGTAATGTTATGGACATCTCTGCCCCTGTGGCTAATAATTCTGACATGTAATGTTATGGACATCTCTGCCCCTGTAGCTAATAATTCTGACATGTAATGTTATGGACATCTCTGACCCTGTGGCTAATAAATTCGTCATGTAATGTTATGGACATCTCTGCCCTGTGGCTAATAAATCTGTCATGTAATGTTATGGACATCTCTGCCCCTGTGGCTAATAATTCTGACATGTAATGTTATGGACATCTCTGCCCCTGTGGCTAATAATTCTGAGAGAGATGAAACAAGTGAGGGATTAGAGTGTTGAAACAAGAGAGAGAGAGGAAGAGAGAGTGAGAGCGAAATCAAACGAGAGAGAGCGAGATGAAATGAGAGAGTGAGAGCGAGATGAAACGAGAGAGAGAGAGAGAGCGAGATGAAATGAGAGAGAGAGAGCGAGATGAAATGAGAGAGAGAGAGCGGGATGAAACGAGACAGAGAGAGCGAGAGCGAGATGAAACGAGACAGAGAGAGCGAGATGAAACGAGAGAGAGAGAGAGCGAGATGAAATGAGAGAGAGAGAGCGAGATGAAATGAGAGAGAGAGAGCGAGATGAAACGAGAGAGTGAGAGCGAGATGGAACGAGACAGAGAGAGCGAGATGAAACGAGAGTGGGAGAGCTAGATGAAACGAGAGAGAGAGGAAACGAGAGAGACGAAACGAGAGAGAGGAAACGAGAGTAGAGAGCGAGATGAAACAGGAGAGAGAGAGCGAGATGAAACAGGAGAGAGAGAGCGAGATGAAACGAGAGGGAGAGAGAGATGAAACGAGAGAGCGAGAGAGAGATAGAGGGAGATGAAACGACAGAGAGAGAGACAGATGAAACGCGGGAGATAGAGATGAAACGAGAGAGAGAGATGAAACGAGAGAGAGGAAGAGAGAGATGGAACGAGAGAGAGGAAGAGGGAGATGGAACGAGAGAGAGGAAGACAGAGATGAAACGAGAGAGAGAGATGAAACGAGAGAGAGGAAGAGAGAGATGGAACGAGAGAGAGGAAGAGAGAGATGGAACGAGCGAGAGGCAGACAGAGATGAAACGAGACAGAGAGAGATCGAGATGAAACGAGAGAGAGGAAGAGAGAGAGCGCAAGATGAAACGAGAGAGAGAGAGAGAGCGAGATGAAACGAGAGAGAGGAAGAGAGAGAGCGCGAGATGAAACGAGAGAGAGGAAGAGAGAGAGCGCGAGATGAAATGAGAGAGAGAGAGCGAGATGAAATGAGAGAGAGAGAGCGAGATGAAACGAGACAGAGAGAGCGGGATGAAACGAGACAGAGAGATCGAGATGAAATGAGAGAGAGAGAGCGAGATGAAACGAGAGAGGAAGAGAGAGAGCGCAAGATGAAACGAGAGAGAGAGAGCGAGATGAAATGAGAGAGAGGAAGAGAGAGAGCGCGAGATGAAACGAGAGAGAGGAAGAGAGAGAGCGCGAGATGAAATGAGAGAGAGAGAGCGAGATGAAATGAGAGATTGAGAGTGAGATGAAACGAGAGAGAGAGAGAGAGCGAGATGAAATGAGAGAGAGAGAGCGAGATGAAATGAGAGAGAGAGAGCGAGATGAAACGAGACAGAGAGAGCGGGATGAAACGAGACAGAGAGATCGAGATGAAATGAGAGAGAGAGAGCGAGATGAAATGAGAGAGAGAGAGCGAGATGAAACGAGAGAGTGAGAGCGAGATGGAACGAGTCAGAGAGAGCGAGATGAAACGAGAGAGTGAGAGCTAGATGAAACAAGAGAGAGAGGAAATGAGAGAGAGAGGAAACGAGAGAGAGGAAACGAGAGAGAGGAAACGAGAGTAGAGAGCAAGATGAAACAGGAGAGAGAGAGAGCGAGATGAAACCGGAGAGAGAGAGCGAGATGAAATGAGAGGGAGGGAGAGATGAAACGTGAGAGCGAGAGAGAGATAGAGGGAGATGAAACGAGAGAGTGATAGTTAGATGAAACGAGAGAGAGAGGAATAGAGAGATGGAACGAGAGAGAGGAAGAGAGATATGAAACGAGAGAGAGAGAGAGCGAGATGAAACGAGAGAGAGGAAGAGAGAGAGCGCGAGATGAAACGAGAGAGAGAGAGAGCGAGATGAAACGAGAGAGAGAGAGCGAGATGAAACGAGAGAGAGGAAGAGAGAGAGCGCGAGATGAAAGTCTGTCATGTAATGTTATGGACATATCTGCCCTTGGGGCTAATAATTGTCATGTAATGTTATGGACATATCTGCCCTTGGGGCTAATAATTGTCATGTAATGTTATGTACATCTCTGCCCCTGTGGCAAATAATTCTGTCATGTAATGTTATGGACATCTCTGCCCCTGTGGCTAATAATTCTGTCATGTAATGTTATGGACATCTCTGCCCCTGTGGCTAATATATTCGTCATGTAATGTTATGGACATCTCCGCCCCTGTGGCTAATAAATCTGTCATGTAATGTTATGGACATCTCTGCCCCTGTGGCTAATAATTCTGACATGTAATGTTATGGATATCTCTGCCCCTGTGGCTAATAATTCTGAGAGAGATGAAACAAGTGAGGGATAAGAGAGAGATGAAACAAGTGAGGGATTAGAGTGTTGAAACAAGAGAGAGAGAGGAAGAGAGAGTGAGAGCGAGATCAAACGAGAGAGAGAGAGCGAGATGAAATGAGAGAGTGAGAGCGATATGAAACGAGAGAGAGAGAGCGAGATGAAATGAGAGAGAGAGAGCGAGTTGAAATGAGAGAGAGAGAGCGAGATGAAACGAGACAGAGAGAGCGAAATGAAACGAGAGAGAGAGAGCGAGATGAAATGAGAGAGAGAGAGCGAGATGAAACGAGAGAGTGAGAGCTAGAGGAAACGAGAGAGAGAGGAAACGAGAGAGAGAGGAAACGAGAGAGAGGATACGAGAGAGAGGAAACGAGAGTAGAGAGCGAGATGAAACAGGAGAGAGAGAGCGAGATGAAACAGGAGAGAGAGAGCGAGATGAAACGAGAGGGAGAGAGAGATGAAACGAGAGAGCGAGAGAGAGATAGAGGGAGATGAAACGACAGAGAGAGAGACAGATGAAACGAGGGAGATAGAGATGAAACGAGAGAGAGAGATGAAACGAGAGAGAGGAAGAGAGAGATGGAACGAGAGAGAGGAAGAGAGAGATGGAACGAGAGAGAGGAAGACAGAGATGAAACGAGAGAGAGGAAGAGAGAGAACGCGAGATGAAACGAGAGAGGGAGAGAGCAAGATGAAACGAGAGAGAGGAAGAGAGAGAGCGCGAGATGAAACGAGAGAGAGGAAGAGAGAGAGCGCAAGATGAAACGAGAGAGAGAGAGCGAGATGAAACGAGAGAGAGGAAGAGAGAGAGAGCGAGATGAAACGAGAGAGAGGAAGAGAGAGAGCGCGAGATGAAATGAGAGAGAGAGAGCGAGATGAAATGAGAGATTGAGAGTGAGATGAAACGAGAGAGAGAGAGAGAGCGAGATGAAATGAGAGAGAGAGAGCGAGATGAAATGAGAGAGAGAGAGCGAGATGAAACGAGACAGAGAGAGCGGGATGAAACGAGACAGAGAGATCGAGATGAAATGAGAGAGAGAGAGCGAGATGAAATGAGAGAGAGAGAGCGAGATGAAACGAGAGAGTGAGAGCGAGATGGAACGAGTCAGAGAGAGCGAGATGAAACGAGAGAGTGAGAGCTAGATGAAACGAGAGAGAGAGGAAACGAGAGATAGAGGAAACGAGAGAGAGGAAACGAGAGAGAGGAAACGAGAGTAGAGAGCAAGATGAAACAGGAGAGAGAGAGAGCGAGATGAAACCGGAGAGAGAGAGCGAGATGAAATGAGAGGGAGGGAGAGATGAAACGAGAGAGCGAGAGAGAGATAGAGGGAGATGAAACGGGAGAGTGATAGCTAGATGAAACGAGAGAGAGAGGAATAGAGAGATGGAACGAGAGAGAGGAAGACAGATATGAAACGAGAGAGAGAGCGAGATGAAACGAGAGAGAGGAAGAGAGAGAGCGCGAGATGAAACGAGAGAGAGAGAGAGCGAGATGAAACGAGAGAGAGAGCGAGATGAAACGAGAGAGAGGAAGAGAGAGAGCGCGAGATGAAAGTCTGTCATGTAATGTTATGGACATATCTGCCCTTGGGGCTAATAATTGTCATGTAATGTTATGGACATATCTGCCCTTGGGGCTAATAATTGTCATGTAATGTTATGTACATCTCTGCCCCTGTGGCAAATAATTCTGTCATGTAATGTTATGGACATCTCTGCCCCTGTGGCTAATAATTCTGTCATGTAATGTTATGGACATCTCTGCCCCTGTGGCTAATAAATTCGTCATGTAATGTTATGGACATCTCCGCCCCTGTGGCTAATAAATCTGTCATGTAATGTTATGGACATCTCTGCCCCTGTGGCTAATAATTCTGACATGTAATGTTATGGATATCTCTGCCCCTGTGGCTAATAATTCTGAGAGAGATGAAACAAGTGAGGGATAAGAGAGAGATGAAACAAGTGAGGGATTAGAGTGTTGAAACAAGAGAGAGAGAGGAAGAGAGAGTGAGAGCGAGATCAAACGAGAGAGAGAGAGCGAGATGAAATGAGAGAGTGAGAGCGATATGAAACGAGAGAGAGAGAGCGAGATGAAATGAGAGAGAGAGAGCGAGTTGAAATGAGAGAGAGAGAGCGAGATGAAATGAGACAGAGAGAGCGAAATGAAACGAGAGAGAGAGAGAGCGAAATGAAACGAGACAGATTAGAGCGAGATGAAACGAGAGAGAGAGAGCGAGATGAAATGAGAGAGAGAGAGCGAGATGAAACGAGAGAGTGAGAGCTAGAGGAAACGAGAGAGAGAGAGGAAACGAGAGAGAGAGGAAACGAGAGAGAGGATACGAGAGAGAGGAAACGAGAGTAGAGAGCGAGATGAAACAGGAGAGAGAGAGCGAGATGAAACAGGAGAGAGAGAGCGAGATGAAACGAGAGGGAGAGAGAGATGAAACGAGAGAGCGAGAGAGAGATAGAGGGAGATGAAACGACAGAGAGAGAGACAGATGAAACGAGGGAGATAGAGATGAAACGAGAGAGAGAGATGAAACGAGAGAGAGGAAGAGAGAGATGGAACGAGAGAGAGGAAGAGAGAGATGGAACGAGAGAGAGGAAGACAGAGATGAAACGAGAGAGAGGAAGAGAGAGAACGCGAGATGAAACGAGAGAGGGAGAGAGCAAGATGAAACGAGAGAGAGGAAGAGAGAGAGCGCGAGATGAAACGAGAGAGAGGAAGAGAGAGAGCGCAAGATGAAACGAGAGAGAGAGAGCGAGATGAAACGAGAGAGAGGAAGTGAGAGAGCGCGAGATGAAACGAGAGAGAGGAAGAGAGAGAGCGCGAGATGAAATGAGAGAGAGAGAGCGAGATGAAATGAGAGATTGAGAGTGAGATGAAACGAGAGAGAGAGAGAGAGCGAGATGAAATGAGAGAGAGAGAGCGAGATGAAATGAGAGAGAGAGAGCGAGATGAAACGAGACAGAGAGAGCGGGATGAAACGAGACAGAGAGATCGAGATGAAATGAGAGAGAGAGAGCGAGATGAAATGAGAGAGAGAGAGCGAGATGAAACGAGACAGAGAGAGCGGGATGAAACGAGACAGAGAGATCGAGATGAAATGAGAGAGAGAGAGCGAGATGAAACGAGAGAGGAAGAGAGAGAGCGCAAGATGAAACGAGAGAGAGAGAGCGAGATGAAATGAGAGAGAGGAAGAGAGAGAGCGCGAGATGAAACGAGAGAGAGGAAGAGAGAGAGCGCGAGATGAAATGAGAGAGAGAGAGCGAGATGAAATGAGAGATTGAGAGTGAGATGAAACGAGAGAGAGAGAGAGAGCGAGATGAAATGAGAGAGAGAGAGCGAGATGAAATGAGAGAGAGAGAGCGAGATGAAACGAGACAGAGAGAGCGGGATGAAACGAGACAGAGAGATCGAGATGAAATGAGAGAGAGAGAGCGAGATGAAATGAGAGAGAGAGAGCGAGATGAAACGAGAGAGTGAGAGCGAGATGGAACGAGTCAGAGAGAGCGAGATGAAACGAGAGAGTGAGAGCTAGATGAAACAAGAGAGAGAGGAAATGAGAGAGAGAGGAAACGAGAGAGAGGAAACGAGAGAGAGGAAACGAGAGTAGAGAGCAAGATGAAACAGGAGAGAGAGAGAGCGAGATGAAACCGGAGAGAGAGAGCGAGATGAAATGAGAGGGAGGGAGAGATGAAACGTGAGAGCGAGAGAGAGATAGAGGGAGATGAAACGAGAGAGTGATAGTTAGATGAAACGAGAGAGAGAGGAATAGAGAGATGGAACGAGAGAGAGGAAGAGAGATATGAAACGAGAGAGAGAGAGAGCGAGATGAAACGAGAGAGAGGAAGAGAGAGAGCGCGAGATGAAACGAGAGAGAGAGAGAGCGAGATGAAACGAGAGAGAGAGAGCGAGATGAAACGAGAGAGAGGAAGAGAGAGAGCGCGAGATGAAAGTCTGTCATGTAATGTTATGGACATATCTGCCCTTGGGGCTAATAATTGTCATGTAATGTTATGGACATATCTGCCCTTGGGGCTAATAATTGTCATGTAATGTTATGTACATCTCTGCCCCTGTGGCAAATAATTCTGTCATGTAATGTTATGGACATCTCTGCCCCTGTGGCTAATAATTCTGTCATGTAATGTTATGGACATCTCTGCCCCTGTGGCTAATATATTCGTCATGTAATGTTATGGACATCTCCGCCCCTGTGGCTAATAAATCTGTCATGTAATGTTATGGACATCTCTGCCCCTGTGGCTAATAATTCTGACATGTAATGTTATGGATATCTCTGCCCCTGTGGCTAATAATTCTGAGAGAGATGAAACAAGTGAGGGATAAGAGAGAGATGAAACAAGTGAGGGATTAGAGTGTTGAAACAAGAGAGAGAGAGGAAGAGAGAGTGAGAGCGAGATCAAACGAGAGAGAGAGAGCGAGATGAAATGAGAGAGTGAGAGCGATATGAAACGAGAGAGAGAGAGCGAGATGAAATGAGAGAGAGAGAGCGAGTTGAAATGAGAGAGAGAGAGCGAGATGAAACGAGACAGAGAGAGCGAAATGAAACGAGAGAGAGAGAGAGCGAAATGAAACGAGACAGATTAGAGCGAGATGAAACGAGAGAGAGAGAGCGAGATGAAATGAGAGAGAGAGAGCGAGATGAAACGAGAGAGTGAGAGCTAGAGGAAACGAGAGAGAGAGGAAACGAGAGAGAGAGGAAACGAGAGAGAGGATACGAGAGAGAGGAAACGAGAGTAGAGAGCGAGATGAAACAGGAGAGAGAGAGCGAGATGAAACAGGAGAGAGAGAGCGAGATGAAACGAGAGGGAGAGAGAGATGAAACGAGAGAGCGAGAGAGAGATAGAGGGAGATGAAACGACAGAGAGAGAGACAGATGAAACGAGGGAGATAGAGATGAAACGAGAGAGAGAGATGAAACGAGAGAGAGGAAGAGAGAGATGGAACGAGAGAGAGGAAGAGAGAGAGCGCGAGATGAAAGTCTGTCATGTAATGTTATGGACATATCTGCCCTTGGGGCTAATAATTGTCATGTAATGTTATGGACATATCTGCCCTTGGGGCTAATAATTGTCATGTAATGTTATGTACATCTCTGCCCCTGTGGCAAATAATTCTGTCATGTAATGTTATGGACATCTCTGCCCCTGTGGCTAATAATTCTGTCATGTAATGTTATGGACATCTCTGCCCCTGTGGCTAATAAATTCGTCATGTAATGTTATGGACATCTCCGCCCCTGTGGCTAATAAATCTGTCATGTAATGTTATGGACATCTCTGCCCCTGTGGCTAATAATTCTGACATGTAATGTTATGGATATCTCTGCCCCTGTGGCTAATAATTCTGAGAGAGATGAAACAAGTGAGGGATAAGAGAGAGATGAAACAAGTGAGGGATTAGAGTGTTGAAACAAGAGAGAGAGAGGAAGAGAGAGTGAGAGCGAGATCAAACGAGAGAGAGAGAGAGCGAGATGAAATGAGAGAGTGAGAGCGATATGAAACGAGAGAGAGAGAGCGAGATGAAATGAGAGAGAGAGAGCGAGTTGAAATGAGAGAGAGAGAGCGAGATGAAATGAGACAGAGAGAGCGAAATGAAACGAGAGAGAGAGAGAGCGAAATGAAACGAGACAGATTAGAGCGAGATGAAACGAGAGAGAGAGAGCGAGATGAAATGAGAGAGAGAGAGCGAGATGAAACGAGAGAGTGAGAGCTAGAGGAAACGAGAGAGAGAGAGGAAACGAGAGAGAGAGGAAACGAGAGAGAGGATACGGGAGAGAGGAAACGAGAGTAGAGAGCGAGATGAAACAGGAGAGAGAGAGCGAGATGAAACAGGAGAGAGAGAGCGAGATGAAACGAGAGGGAGAGAGAGATGAAACGAGAGAGCGAGAGAGAGATAGAGGGAGATGAAACGACAGAGAGAGAGACAGATGAAACGAGGGAGATAGAGATGAAACGAGAGAGAGAGATGAAACGAGAGAGAGGAAGAGAGAGATGGAACGAGAGAGAGGAAGAGAGAGATGGAACGAGAGAGAGGAAGACAGAGATGAAACGAGAGAGAGGAAGAGAGAGAACGCGAGATGAAACGAGAGAGGGAGAGAGCAAGATGAAACGAGAGAGAGGAAGAGAGAGAGCGCGAGATGAAACGAGAGAGAGGAAGAGAGAGAGCGCAAGATGAAACGAGAGAGAGAGAGCGAGATGAAACGAGAGAGAGGAAGTGAGAGAGCGCGAGATGAAACGAGAGAGAGGAAGAGAGAGAGCGCGAGATGAAATGAGAGAGAGAGAGCGAGATGAAATGAGAGATTGAGAGTGAGATGAAACGAGAGAGAGAGAGAGAGCGAGATGAAATGAGAGAGAGAGAGCGAGATGAAATGAGAGAGAGAGAGCGAGATGAAACGAGACAGAGAGAGCGGGATGAAACGAGACAGAGAGATCGAGATGAAATGAGAGAGAGAGAGCGAGATGAAATGAGAGAGAGAGAGCGAGATGAAACGAGAGAGTGAGAGCGAGATGGAACGAGTCAGAGAGAGCGAGATGAAACGAGAGAGTGAGAGCTAGATGAAACGAGAGAGAGAGGAAACGAGAGATAGAGGAAACGAGAGAGAGGAAACGAGAGAGAGGAAACGAGAGTAGAGAGCAAGATGAAACAGGAGAGAGAGAGAGCGAGATGAAACCGGAGAGAGAGAGCGAGATGAAATGAGAGGGAGGGAGAGATGAAACGAGAGAGCGAGAGAGAGATAGAGGGAGATGAAACGAGAGAGTGATAGCTAGATGAAACGAGAGAGAGAGGAATAGAGAGATGGAACGAGAGAGAGGAAGACAGATATGAAACGAGAGAGAGAGAGAGCGAGATGAAACGAGAGAGAGGAAGAGAGAGAGCGCGAGATGAAACGAGAGAGAAAGAGAGCGAGATGAAACGAGAGAGAGAGAGCGAGATGAAACGAGAGAGAGGAAGAGAGAGAGCGCGAGATGAAAGTCTGTCATGTAATGTTATGGACATATCTGCCCTTGGGGCTAATAATTGTCATGTAATGTTATGGACATATCTGCCCTTGGGGCTAATAATTGTCATGTAATGTTATGTACATCTCTGCCCCTGTGGCAAATAATTCTGTCATGTAATGTTATGGACATCTCTGCCCCTGTGGCTAATAATTCTGTCATGTAATGTTATGGACATCTCTGCCCCTGTGGCTAATAAATTCGTCATGTAATGTTATGGACATCTCCGCCCCTGTGGCTAATAAATCTGTTATGTAATGTTATGGACATCTCTGCCCCTGTGGCTAATAATTCTGACATGTAATGTTATGGATATCTCTGCCCCTGTGGCTAATAATTCTGAGAGAGATGAAACAAGTGAGGGATAAGAGAGAGATGAAACAAGTGAGGGATTAGAGTGTTGAAACAAGAGAGAGAGAGGAAGAGAGAGTGAGAGCGAGATCAAACGAGAGAGAGAGAGCGAGATGAAATGAGAGAGTGAGAGCGATATGAAACGAGAGAGAGAGAGCGAGATGAAATGAGAGAGAGAGAGCGAGTTGAAATGAGAGAGAGAGAGCGAGATGAAACGAGACAGAGAGAGCGAAATGAAACGAGAGAGAGAGAGAACGAAATGAAACGAGACAGATTAGAGCGAGATGAAACGAGAGAGAGAGAGCGAGATGAAATGAGAGAGAGAGAGCTAGAGGAAACGAGAGAGAGAGGAAACGAGAGAGAGAGGTAACGAGAGAGAGGATACGAGAGAGAGGAAACGAGAGTAGAGAGCGAGATGAAACAGGAGAGAGAGAGCGAGATGAAACAGGAGAGAGAGAGCAAGATGAAACGAGAGGGAGAGAGAGATGAAACGAGAGAGCGAGAGAGAGATAGAGGGATATGAAACGACAGAGAGAGAGACAGATGAAACGAGAGAGAGAGATGAAACGAGAGAGAGGAAGAGAGAGATGGAACGAGAGAGAGGAAGACAGAGATGAAACGAGAGAGAGAGCGAGATGAAACGAGAGAGAGGAAGAGAGAGAACGCGAGATGAAACGAGAGAGAGAGAGAGCAAGATGAAACGAGAGAGAGGAAGAGAGAGAGCGTGAGATGAAACGAGAGAGAGAGAGCGCGAGATGAAAGTCTGTCATGTAATGTTATGGACATATCTGCCCTTGGGGCTAATAATTGTCATGTAATGTTATGGAAATCTCTGCCCCTGTGGCTAATAATTCTGTCATGTAATGTTATGGACATCTCTGCCCCTGTGGCTAATAATTCTGTCATGTAATGTTATGGACATCTCTGCCCCTGTGGCTAATAAATCTGTCATGTAATGTTATGGACATCTCTGCCCCTGTGGCTAATAATTTTGACATGTAATGTTATGGACATCTCTGCCCCTGTGGCTAATAAATCTGACATGTAATGTTATGGACATCTCTGCCCCTGTGGCTAATAAATCTGTCATGTAATGTTATGGACATCTCTGCCCCTGTGGCTAATAATTCTGACATGTAATGTTATGGAAATCTCTGCCCCTGTGGCTAATAAATCTGTCATGTAATGTTATGGACATCTCTGCCCCTGTGGCTAATAATTCTGATTTATTAGCCACAGGGGCAGAGATTTCCATAACATTACATGACAGAATTATTAGCCACAGGGGCAGAGATTTCCATAACATTACATGTCAGATTTATTAGCCACAAGGGCAGAGATGTCCATAACATTACATGTCAGAATTATTAGCCACAGGGGCAGAGATGTCCATAACATTACATGACAGAATTATTAGCCACAGGGGCAGAGATGACCATAACATTACATGACAATTATTAGCCACAGGGGCAGATATGTCAATAACATTACATGACAGAGTTTCATCTTGCGCGCTCTCTCTCTCGTTTCATCTCGCTCTCCCTCTCTCTCGTTTCATCTCTGTCTTCCTCTCTCTCGTTTCATCTCGCCCTCTCTCTCTCTCGTTTCATCTCTGTCTTCCTCTCTCTCGTTCCATCTCTCTCTTCCTCTCTCTCGTTCCATCTCTTTCCTCCTCTCTCTCGTTTCATCTCTATCTCCGTTCTTTCATCTGTCTCTCTCTCTGTCGTTTCATCTCGCGCTCTCTCTCTCTCGTTTCATCTTGCGCTCTCTCTCTCTCTCTCGTTTCATCTTGCTCTCTCTCTCTCTCGTTTCATCTCTGTCTTCCTCTCTCTCGTTCCATCTCACTCTTCCTCTCTCTCGTTCCATCTCTCTCATCCTCTCTCTCGTTTCATCTCTATCTCCCTCCTTTCATCTGTCTCTCTCTCTGTCGTTTCATCTCCCGCGCTCTCTCTCGCGTTTCATCTTGCGCTCTCTCTCTCTCGTTTCATCTCGCTCTCTCTCTCTCTCGTTTCATCTCTGTCTTCCTCTCTCTCGTTCCATCTCTCTCTTCCTCTCTCTCGTTCCATCTCTCTCTTCCTCTCTCTCGTTTCATCTCTATCTCCCTTCTTTCATCTGTCTCGCTCTCTGTCGTTTCATCTAACGCTCTCTCTCTCTCGTTTCATGTCGCGCTCTCTCTCTCTCGTTTCATCTCGCTCTCTCTCTCTCGTTTCATCTCTGTCTTCCTCTCTCTCGTGCCATCTCTCTCTTCCTCTCTCTCGTTCCATCTCTCTCTTCCTCTCTCTCGTTTCATCTCTATCTCCTTTGTTTCATCTCTCTCTCGCTCTCTCGTTTCATCTCTCTCTCCCTCTCGTTTCATCTCGCTCTCTCTCTCCTGTTTCATCTCGCTCTCTCTCTCTCTTGTTTCATCTCGCTCTCTACTCTCGTTTCCTCTCTCTCTCGTTTCATCTCTCTCTCCCTCCCGTTTCATCTCGCTCTCTCTCTCTCATTTCATCTCGCTCTCTCTCTCTCGTTTCATCTCGCTCTCCCTCTCTCGTTTCATCCCGCTCTCACTCTCTCATTTCTTCTCGCTCTCTCTCTCTTGTTTCAACACTCTAATCCCTCACTTGTTTAATATATCTGAGAATTATTAGCCACAAGGGCAGAGATGTCCATAACATTACATGACAGAATTATTAGCCACAGGGGCAGAGATGACCATAACATTACATGACAATTATTAGCCACAGGGACAGATATGTCAATAACATTACATGACAGAGTTTCATCTCGCGCTCTCTCTCTCTCGTTTCATCTTGCGCTCTCTCTCTCTCGTTTCATCTTGCTCTCTCTCTCGTTTCATCTCTGTCTTCCTCTCTCTTGTTCCATCTCTCTCTTCCTCTCTCTCGTTCCATCTCTCTCATCCTCTCTCTCGTTTCATCTCTATCTCCCTCCTTTCATCTGTCTCTCTCTCTGTCGTTTCATCTCGCGCTCTCTCTCTCTCGTTTCATCTCGCGCTCTCTCTGTCTCGTTTTATCTCTCTCTCTCTCTCTCTCGTTTCATCTCTGTCTTCCTCTCTCTCGTTCCATCTCTCTCTTCCTCTCTCTCGTTTCATCTCTATCTCCCTCGTTTCATCTCTCTCTCGCTCTCTCGTTTCATCTCTCTCTCCCGCTCGTTTCTTCTCGCTCTCTCTCTCCTGTTTCATCTCGCTCTCTACTCTCGTTTCCTCTCTCTCATTTCCTCTCTCTCTCGTTTCCTCTCTGTCTCGTTTCATCTCGCTCTCTCTCTTTCTCGTTTGATCTCGCTCTCACTCTCTCGTTTCATCTCGTTTCTCTCACTCTCTTGTTTCATCTCGCTCTCTCTCTCTCTTCCTCTCTCTCTCTTGTTTCAACACTCTAATCCCTCACTTGTTTTATCTCTCTCTAATCCCTCACTTGGTTCATCTCTCTCAGAATTATTAGCCACAGGGGCAGAGATGTCCATAACATTACATGTCAGAATTATTAGCCACAGGGCAGAGATGTCCATAACATTACATGGCAGAATTATTAGCCACAGGGGCAGAGATGTCCATAACATTACATGTCAGAATTATTAGCCACAGGGGCAGAGATGTCCATAACATTACATGACAGAATTATTAGCCACAGGGGCAGAGATGTCCATAACATTACATGATAGAATTATTAGCCATAGGGGCAGAGATGTCCATAACATTACATGACAATTATTAGCCCCAAGGGCAGATATGTCGATAACATTACATGAGAGAGTTTCATCTCGCGCTCTCTCTCTTCCTCTCTCTCGTTTCATCTCGCTCTCTCTCTCGTTTCATCTCTGTCTTCCTCTCTCTCGTTCCATCTCTCTCTTCCTCTCTCTCGTTTCATCTCTATCTCCCTCCTTTCATCTGTCTCTCTCTCTGTCGTTTCATCTCGGGCTCTCTCTCTCTCGTTTCATCTTGCGCTCTCTCTCTCTCGTTTCATCTCGCTCTCTCTCTCTCTCGTTTCATCTCTGTCTTCCTCTCTCTCGTTCCATCTCTCTCTTCCTCTCTCTCGTTTCATCTCTATCTCCCTCGTTTCATCTCACTCTCGCTCTCTCGTTTCATCTCTCTCTCCCTCTCGTTTCATCTCGCTCTCTACTCTCGTTTCCTCTCTGTCTCGTTCCATCCCGCTCTCTCTCTCTCTCATTACATCTCGCTCTCTCTGTCCCGTTTCATCTCGCTCTCACTCTCTCGTTTCATCTCGCCTATCTCACTATCGCGTTTCATCTCGCCCTCTCTCTCCTGTTTCAACACTCTAATCCCTCACTTGTTTTATCTCTCTCTAATCCCTCACTTGTTTCATCTCTCTCAGAATTATTAGCCACAGGGGCAGAGATGTCCATAACATTACATGTCAGAATTATTAGCCACAGGGCAGAGATGTCCATAACATTACATGTCAGAGTTATTAGCCACAGGGGCGGAGACGTCCATAACATTACATGACAGAATTATTAGCCACAGGGGCAGAGATGACCATAACATTACATGACAATTATTAGCCACAGGGGCAGATATATCAATAACATTACATGATAGAGTTTCATCTCGCGCTCTCTCTCTCTCGCTTCATCTTGCTCTCTCTCTCTCGTTTCATCTCTGTCTTCCTCTCTCTCGTTCCATCTCTCTCTTCCTCTCTCTCGTTCCATCTCTCTCATCATCTCTCTCGTTTTATCTCTATCTCCCTCCTTTCATCTGTCTCTCTCTCTGTCGTTTCATCTCGTGCTCTCTCTCTCTCGTTTCATCTCGCGCTCTCTCTGTCTCGTTTCATCTCGCTCTCTCTCTCTCTCGTTTCATCTCTGTCTTCCTCTCTCTCGTTCCATCTCTCTCTTCCTCTCTCTCATTTCATCTCTATCTCCCTCGTTTCATCTCTCTCTCGCTCTCTCGTTTCATCTCTCTCTCCCTCTCGTTTCATCTCGCTCTCTACTCTCGTTTCCTCTCTGTCTCGTTCCATCCCGCTCGCTCTCTCTCTCATTACATCTCGCTCTCTCTGTCTCGTTTCATCTCGCTCTCTCTCTCTCTCGTTTCATCTCGCTCTCACTCTCTCGTTTCATCTCTCTTCTCTCACTATCGCGTTTCATCTCGCTCTCTCTCTCTCTTGTTTCAACACTCTAATCCCTCACTTGTTTTATCTCTCTCTAATCCCTCACTTGTTTCATCTCTCTCAGAATTATTAGCCACAGGGGCAGAGATGTCCATAACATTACATGTCAGAGTTATTAGCCACAGGGGCAGAGATGTCCATAACATTACATGACAATTATTAGCCCCAAGGGCAGATATGTCCATAACATTACATGACAGAGTTTCATCTGGCGCTCTCTCTCTTCCTCTCTCTCGTTTCTTCTCGCTCTCTCTCTCTCTCGTTTCATCTCGCTCTCTCGTTTCATCTCTGTCTTCCTCTCTCTCGTTCCATCTCTCTCTTCCTCTCTCTCGTTCCATCTCTCTCTTCCTCTCTTTCGTTTCATCTCTATCTCCCTTGTTTCATCTCTCTCTCGCTCTCTCGTTTCATCTCTCTCTCCCTCTCGTATCATCTCGCTCTCTCTCTCCTGTTTCATCTCGCTCTCTCTCTCTCTCGTTTCATCTCTGTCTTCCTCTCTCTCGTTCCATCTCTGTCTTCCTCTCTCTCGTTCCATCTCTCTCTTCCTCTCTCTCGTTTCATCTATATCTCCCTCGTTTCATCTCTCTCTCGCTCTCTCGTTTCATCTCTCTCTCCCTCTCGTTTCATCTCTCTCTCGCTCTCTCGTTTCATCTCTCTCTCCCTCTCGTTTCATCTCGCTCTCTCTCTCCTGTTTCATCTCGCTCTCTCTCTCTCCTGTTTCATCTCGCTCTCTACTCTCGTTTCCACTCTCTCTCGTTTCATCTCTCTCTCCCTCTCGTTTCATCTCGTTCTCTCTCTGTCTCGTTTCATCTCGCTCTCTCTCTCTCATTTCATCTCGCTCTCTCTCTCTCATTTCATCTCGCTCTCTCTCTCTCATTTCATCTCGCTCTCACTCTCTCGTTTCATCTCGCTCTCACTCTCTCGTTTCATCTCGCTCTCCCTGTCTCGTTTCATCTCGCTCACACTCTCTCATTTCATCTCGCTCTCTCTCTCTTGTTTCAACACTCTAATCCCTCACTTGTTTCATCTCTCTCAGAATTATTAGCCACAGGCGCAGAGATGACCATAACATTACATGTCAGAATTATTAACCACAGGGGCAGAGATGTCCATAACATTACATGACAGAATTATTAGCCACAGGGGCAGAGATGACCATAACATTACATGACAATTATTAGCCACAGAGGCAGATATGTCCATAACATTACATGACAGAGTTTCATCTCGCGCTCTCTCTCTCTCGTTTCATCTTGCGCTCTCTCTCTCTCGTTTCCTCTCGCTCTCTCTCTCGTTTCATCTTTATCTCCCTCCTTTCATCTGTCTCTCTCTCTGTCGTTTCATCTCGCGCTCTCTCTCTCTCTCGTTTCATCTCGCGCTCTCTCTCTCTCATTTCATCTCGCTCTCTCTCTCTCTCGTTTCATCTCTGTCTTCCTCTCTCTCTTCCTCTCTCTCGTTCCATCTCTCTCTTCCTCTCTCTCGTTTCATCTCTATCTCCCTCGTTTCCTCTCTCTCTCGCTCACTCGTTTCATCTCTCTCTCCCTCTCGTTTCATCTCGCTCTCTCTCTTCTGTTTCATCTCGCTCTCTACTCTCGTCTCCTCTCTCTCGTTTCCTCTCTGTCTCGTTTCATCTCGCTCTCCCTGTCTCATTTCATCTCGCTCTCTCTCTCTCTCTTCCTCTCTCTCTCTTGTTTCAACACTCTAATCCCTCACTTTTTTATCTCTCTCTAATCCCTCACTTGTTTCATCTCTCTTAGAATTATTAGCCACAGGGGCAGAGATGTCCATAACATTACATGTCAGAATTATTAGCCACAGGGCAGAGATGTCCATAACATTACATGTCAGAATTATTAGCCACAGGGGCAGAGATGTCCATAACATTACATGACAAAATTATTAGCCACAGGGGCAGAGATGTCCATAACATTACATGACAGAATTATTAGCCACAGGGGCAGAGATGTCCATAACATTACATGACAATTATTAGCCCCAAGGGCAGATATGTCCATAACATTACATGACAGAGTTTCATCTCGCTCTCTCTCTCTCTCGTTTCATCTCTGTCTTCCTCTCTCTCGTTCCATCTCTCTCTTGCTCTCTCTCGTTCCATCTCTATCTTCCTCTCTCTCGTTTCATCTCTATCTCCCTCCTTTTATCTGTCTCTCTCTCTGTCGTTTCATCTCGCGCTCTCTCTCTCTCGTTTCATCTCGCGCTCTCTCTCTCTCGTTTCATCTCGCGCTCTCTCTCTCTCGTTTCATCTCGCGCTCTCTCTCTCTCGTTTCATCTCGCTCTCTCTCTCTCTCGTTTCATCTCTTTCTTCCTCTCTCTCGTTCCATCTCTCTCTTTCTCTCTCTCGTTTCATCTCTATCTCCCTCGTTTCATCTCTCTCTCGCTCTCTCGTTTCATCTCTCTCTCCCTCTCGTTTCATCTCGCTCTCTACTCTCGTTTCCTCTCTCTCGTTTCCTCTCTGTCTCGTTCCATCCCGCTCTCTCTCTCTCTCATTACATCTCGCTCTCTCTGTCTCGTTTCATCTCGCTCTCTCTCTCTCTCGTTTCATCTCGCTCTCACTCTCTCGTTTCATCTCGCTTCACTCACTCTCGTGTTTCATCTCGCTCTCCCTGTCTCATTTCATCTCGCTCTCTCTCTCTCTTCCTCTCTCTCTCTTGTTTCAACACTCTAATCCCTCACTTGTTTTATCTCTCTCTAATCCCTCACTTGTTTCATCTCTCTCAGAATTATTAGCCACAGGGGCAGAGATGTCCATAACATTACATGTCAGAATTATTAGCCACAGGGCAGAGATGTCCATAACATTACATGTCAGAATTATTAGCCACAGGGGCAGAGATGTCCATAACATTACATGGCAGAATTATTAGCCACAGGGGCAGAGATGTCCATAACATTACATGGCAGAATTATTAGCCACAGGGGCAGAGATGTCCATAACATTACATGACAGAATTATTAGCCACAGGGGCAGAGATGTCCATAACATTACATGTCAGAATTATTAGCCACAGGGGCATATATGTCCATAACATTACATGTCAGAATTATTAGCCACAGGGGCCGAGATGTCCATAACATTACATGAAAGAATTATTAGCCACAGGGGCAGAGATGTCCATAACATTACATGACAATTATTAGCCCCAAGGGCAGATATGTCCATAACATTACATGACAGAGTTTCATCTGGCGCTCTCTCTCTTCCTCTCTCTCGTTTCATCTCGCTCTCTCTCTCTCTCTCGTTTCATCTCGCTCTCTCTCGTTTCATCTCTGTCTTCCTCTCTCTCGTTCCATCTCTCTCTTCCTCTCGCTCGTTCCATCTCTCTCTTCCTCTCTCTCGTTTCATCTCTATCTCCCTCCTTTCATCTCTCTCTCTCTCTGTCGTTTCATCTCGCGCTCTCTCTCTCTCGTTTCATCTCGCGCTCTCTCTCTCTCGTTTCATCTCTCTCTCTCTCTCGTTTCATCTCTGTCTTCCTCTCTCTCGTTCCATCTCTCTCTTCCTCTCTCTCGTTTCATCTCTATCTCCCTCGTTTCATCTCTCTCTCCCTCTCGTTTCATCTCGCTCTCTCTCTCCTGTTTCATCTCGCTCTCTACTCTCGTTTCCTCACTCTCGTTTCCTCTCTCTCTCGTTTCCTCTCTGTCTCGTTCCATCCCGCTCTCTCTCTCTCTCTCATTACATCTCGCTCTCTCTGTCTCGTTTCATCTCGCTCTCTCTCTCTCTCGTTTCATCTCGCTCTCACTCTCTCGTTTCATATCGCTTCTCTCACTCTCGCGTTTCATCTCGCTCTCCCTGTCTCATTTCATCTCGCTCTCTCTCTCTCTTCCTCTCTCTCTCTTGTTTCAACACTCTAATCCCTCACTTGTTTTATCTCTCTCAGAATTATTAACCACAGGGGCAGAGATGTCCATAACATTACATGACAGAATTATTAGCCACAGGGGCAGAGATGTCCATAACATTACATGACAGAATTATTAGCCACAGGGGCAGAGATGTCCATAACATTACATGACAATTATTAGCCCCAAGGGCAGATATGTCGATAACATTACATGACAGAGTTTTATCTGGTTGGAGTAATAACAGTCTTGTTTATGTATATACACACATATATACATATATATATATATATATATATATATATATATATATATATATATATATATATATATGTTTGTTCTTGTATTTCTATAGAAAAGGTAAAGAAAAGAAGAATGCTCTATGTATTGTACAGAGCTATTTAATTACATAATAAACAACAGAATATAATTATTCCATGCAAATAGACTTAGAATGGAAAACATTCAGACAGAGAAGAATGGATAATGAGCGTCATAAGAGAAATTGGCCAACAATTAATATTAATGGAAATCTAGAAGAATTTCATATTAGTGATATGAATGTTTCGTGTGATCACTGTGAAGCTTTGAAATTTAGAAATGAAAATAACTGTTGTAATAAAGGAAAGGCTGTGTTGCCACCATTGCAAATATACCCCGAGAGACTGAGAAATCTCTTTGAAAGAGGCCAGGAAGCAGTTGATTTCACAGAAACGTCTGCAATTAAAACTACATTTATTTCACTTCATTTGGTGTTACCACCCGGCAGAGGCCCGTATAGCTTTCATATTCACGGTCAAACATATCACTACACCCCCACCTCTGTAACCTGCAGAAAATACACCACAATATGGCCAGTTATATATTATTGATGGGAACGAAGGTGTGTAGCACAGATTGGAAGTACGACCAAATAATTGTTTCTGGCACAAGGCCAGCAATTACTGGTACTTTATTCTATCGACCTCATAAGGATGAAAACAAAGTCAACCTTGGAGGGATTTGAACCCAGAACGTAAAGGGCCATAACCCTATGCTGCAAAGCATGGTGTCTGACGCTCTACCGATACTGCCAATCCACCGCCCTAGTACCAACAAATAATGAGTGCTCACCACAAAAAATGGCTATGATAAGAGAGGTGTTGCATGAATGTAATCCATATGTGAATTGTACAATACAATGCATGGCATCAAACAGCAAAGTGCAAGAAGAGAACATTGTCGTGTACAGAACTGTGAATTAAGATTTAGAAGAGGATCAGATATGAGCTGCTATAATTTACCAACTAGTAATGATAGCTGTTGTTTTGTGGGGGATTGAGGGCAGACCACCTGTACAAAGAGATATTATCATCTTTCCTAAAGACCATCCTCCTCAGAAAATATCACATAATTCATGCCACTTGGACCTCATGACCGACCCATAATGGTGAATTTTGGTGGCATAGTGACATGGAGAGGAATGCAGGACCTGTGTTTGCAATAGACTGACAATGCAGGAGTATTACATATACAGTATAGCATATAGAGGAGGATTTAGTGCGATATATAGGGCAGGTAAATTATTTTAGCAGTATTTAGTGGAAGCATATATGAAAGTAGAGGGATGCAGGCTTCAATATTTGAGGAACAATCAAGCCCAATTGTGAGTGGATGAGTATAATGGTTTAATGAATTATCTAAACAGATGATAACACTGAGCCTTAAGAAATGAAGACAAGATAAGAAACAGAGAAGACATTGACAGAATCGTGTCAGCAGAAATACCTGCATTGGAAGATGATCAAGTACTATATGAGCAGGTTTAAAAGTTTATGATCCACGGGCCATGTGGTTCTGGAAACCCTTTTCCCCCATTTATACAAAATGGATTTTTCCAAAAGAACTATCCAAAAACCTACAGAAGGGAAACATTATTGAACCTAAATGGATACCCAGAGTACAGGAGGTGCAAGACAGGAACTGCAGTGTAAATTGGATGACATTCAGTAGATAACAGGAATGTTGTGCCATTTAATGCCTTTTTGCTTAAGAAATATTGTGCACATATTAATGTTGAAGTTTGCGCTTCTGTAAAAAGTGTCAAGTACCTCTTTAAATATGTTACATGGGGCATGATTGTACATCTATAGAAGTAACGAATAATGCATTACCTAATGAGGCTCAGAACCAACACAACCATGATGAAATAAGAACCTATCTTTGTTGCAGGTATGTGTCTCAGCCAGAAGCAGTGTCGTGTCTCTCCGAATTTAAGCTTCATGGTACATCACATACATTATACAGCCTAGCCACACACCTGGAGAACAAACACAGTTTACTTTCAAAGAGGCAATGCTCAGGTTGTGGTAGAAATGCAGGGACCCTTGCTGCCTGGTTCAAGCTAAATGAACTTGCTTACACCTTCTGGGATGCCGCCTCACAAACTCCAATTAAAAGCAGCATCAATACTAATGCTTCTATGGAATATTTCAATCCAGAACAGATTATGTAATGGCACAAGATTAGAAGTAGTAGAACTGCATAAACATTTTATCAAAGCTTCTCATATCTATGGTCCTTTGATGGGCAGGTGTGTTTTGATCCCAAGACTGAAGTTAGCCCCCAGTGGTGCCAACATCCTTTTTACTTTGGAAAGACCCCAGTTTCCATTAAGACTGTCATATGCCATGACAATCAACAAGAACCATGGTCAAATACATGATAAAGTGGGTCTGTTCCTCCCTGAGCAAGTATTTAACCCTGGACAATTGTATGTTGCTTTTTCAAGAGTTCACAGACAGATGTAAAAATTAATCCTAGCAAAACCCCACCACTCCTACAACTGTTAGCTGTTAGCCCACCCCCAGCACCACCCAACATCCGTTCTAGTCCCACCGTTAGAACCAATGCTGCTTACCCTGCCTCTTTTACTAGTTCACTCCGTCGCTCGAATTTCAAAGCTGGCCCTCTACACTTGGTCGTTGCCAGCTCACCACCTGGTTGTGCTCTCTGTGTCCGCACTAGCCGGTACCTAAACACAATAAAATGTCACCTGTGCTACCAAAACTACCACAGGAACTCTGTCGGCATCAGCAAGGCTCAAGCCGAAAGGCTTCAATACTAGACCTGTAATCAGGGCCACTTTACCTCCGACGACCAGCTTTCTACCGAGTGTGTGTTGATGGAGGGGACATGAGACCAGCAAAGTCCTAGGAGTAGAGACTAGTAAATAATAAACGGTCCTAGCTATGTTAAGAATATATATAAGAAAAATGTTCTATACATTTAAGAAGACAAGAGAAATAAATATTTACCTCTTTCATGTAGGTAATATAGCGGTGTTATAAAAGTATAATAACTGATGCGGGTAGTTTGTTTCAAACTATAACACATATAACTCTATCAGTGAAGCCCTTTAGTATAGGTCAACTGGGAAACTATAACACATATAACCCTATCAGTGAAGTCCTTTAGTATAGGTCAACTGGGAAACTATAACACATATAACCCTATCAGTGAAGTCCTTTAGTATAGGTCAACTGGGAAACTATAACACATATAACCCTATCAGTGAAGTCCTTTAGTATAGGTCAACTGGGAAACTATAACACATATAACCCTATCAGTGAAGTCATTTAGTATAGGTCAACTGGGAAACTATAACACATATAACCCTATCAGTGAAGCCCTCTGGGAAACTATAACACATATAACTCTATCAGTGAAGCCCTTTAGTATAGGTCAACTGGGAAACTATAACACATATAACCCTATCAGTGAAGTCCTTTAGTATAGGTCAACTGGGAAATTATAACACATATAACCCTATCAGTGAAGTCCTTTAGTATAGGTCAACTGGGAAACTATAACACATATAACCCTATCAGTGAAGTCCTTTAGTATAGGTCAACTGGGAAACTATAACACATATAACCCTATCAGTGAAGTCCTTTAGTATAGGTCAACTGGGAAATTATAACACATATAACCCTATCAGTGAAGTCCTTTAGTATAGGTCAACTAACAGAAGTATTACGGGTATGGAAAAAATTCTAAATAAGCCTACAAGAGTCATTGCGGGCCACTCTGACTGGTCAGGTGGGCTCGATTGTGGCCCGCGGGCCGCCTATTGTACGCCCCTCATTTAGACAGAATATCTATCACTGTTAAGTAATACTGTGATCTGTCGGCCAACTACATTTTCCAGCCTGTGGCGTTTGGGGGAGTCGGGATACTGACTGCGAGATTCCTATCTTCACTGGCGGCTAGCCTGACGAAGGTGACTGGTGAAGCTCGTGAGGGCACTTGGTTGTTCCAGCTCCTCAGCCTCGCCATCGCCCGAGGTAACGCTGCAGACGTGCTGGCTTGCCTAAAAAATCATTAGAGAGGTTTCCCAGTGCTCCTCGCGATACTGTTATCTTTTGATCTAGTAGCAGCTCGTTTGTCCACCCCTTTCGCCTGCCTTTGGTTGTATGTCGTCCTAGATGTGGGTATTACCTGCTTGTGTGTTGTATGTGGTCCTAGATGTGTGTATTACCTGCTTATGTGGTCCTAGATGTATGTATTACCTGCTGGTGTGTTGTATGTGGTCCCAGACGTGTGGATTACCTGTTTTTGTGTTGTATGTGGTCCCAAATGTGTGTGCTACCCGCTTCTGTGATTTGTTTCTTCTTCCTCTCTTCCGAGAAACAATCCTGTATTTTTTTAATCTATTCCATGCGTTAAGTAATTAGCAGCAACAACAAACCGATTTTCAGTTGTAAAAAGAATCTTTAAACCTTCACCATTTACATTAACACATACCATACGTTGTCCCAGCCACAAATAAACAGTAAAAAAAACTTACTTTGCGGTTAAATTCTTCACAATTAAAAGAAAAATATTTCTAACACGTTTCTAGACAACACCAAGTTTACACCTTCAATATCCGGTAAAAGTAAAAACAAATTCTGGAGACATTTAACGAAACGAAACTATGTAAAGAAAAACGAAAATTAAACGAAGACAAATAGTAAATTTTAATTTTTATTAAATAAAATACCAGTAATTCACTGCAGTAGATTTAATCAACTTTACTCTCTCTGCACGAAAGAAGAAACAAATTCCTGACTTAGTGCTTAATATATAGAGAGGGGGAGAGTTTGGTGTTACTTCATATAGAGAGGGGTATTGGAAGAGAGTGCCGTGTAGTAGATATAGAGAGGGAGAGAGTTAGTGCTAATTGATATAAAGAGGGGGATATTCAAATTATCCCCTGTGGGGCGTGCACCCCACGTTGAGAATCCCTCATAAATAAAT
>OZ024759.1:26807384-26867384 GCA_964016885.1 Eledone cirrhosa | reverse complement strand
TTTAAATAAAGGGTTTCTACTTTATATTACAGTAATAACACTTTTACAAGACTCGGATTGTTTTTATATTAAAGGGGACATGTTTTTTAAACTCTGAACTCAGCATCTTTCTGTTGTTCTCCGGGATTCTAGCAAAGTATAAAAATATATATATATATATCTGGCAGTCAACCTCAGACTCGAAAAAGCCGCCGCTAATCGTGATCGTTGGGGTTATAATTAGACTAAAGTGCTTCCACTGGGCACCATTAGCTGATTGTGATCATTGGAGAATTCTTTCTGCGCTGAAAGAGCCTAGGACTAAAAGATATATATATAGATGTCGAAACGGCAGTAGCACAGCCGTTGGGGTCCTGAATATTTTCACATCTATATATGTGTGTGTATTCTGCGACATTTATAATTACATAAGCAAGCATATTTGAATAACAAAATTTGAGGTTTAAATACTTTATTTTTTATCAATAACATAGAGAAAGGCATGAACAACACCACATGTTAATTACTTTAATATTGAAAGTAGGCTTATAAATATTAAAAAAGCAGATTTTTGTATCTTTCATGGTGGTCTGGTGGGTGATACCAGAGATGGTGGTAGTCCTGGTTTCGGTTTCAATCCCGGTCATGGGTTACATATAAGGTCTCATTTTTTTTTTCTTTCTTTCAGTTTTCTTCTTATCTCTAGATATAAATATATATACATAAGGTAATTTGGTAGAATTGTTAGAACATCAGATAGAATTCTTTGCAGTATTTTTCCAGTTCTTTACTCTGAGTTCAACTTTACCTTTCTTCCATTCGGTGTCGATAAGTCTTGAATATGTCTAACGTAGCAATAATTGGAGCTACTTAACCAAGTTTTCCCAACCTAGTCGATGTCACCTACTGGTTGGCGATTTAAACTGTTGGCTGGGACAATGACCAACTAATCAGTCAGATTCGAACTCACTATGTCTGGCATATATTTTATATTTTATATTTGAATGAAGTTCTGTAAGTAACCTGGTGGCTTAGATGGCAATACTGCTCGAATAGATGGCTTCTATTATGAAGTTATAAGTTCATTCCCTATCCAGGATTGTAGAATTAATTTTATTTAGTTATTATTTAATCAATTGTTTTAACAAACAAATTATATCTATAAAACGCCAAATATAGTGAGTTCAAATCTGACTGACATGCATGGTATATATTTATGTTTCATTATACAACGACACAATACACAGGAACTTATAAAGATATGTATATATTGTCCAGGAGTTTCGAGTTTAGTGGGAATTGGTACAACTCTCAATTGGAGCTAGTTCCTGCAAGATCAGCATAAATAATGTTATACCTTTTCATGAAATCTTGCACACCCGATATTTTATACATGATTATTTAAAGGTGAACAAAAACCAAAGAACATTGTGCAGCATTTCTCAACCTTTCTACCCATGTCGATCTCTTGAAATAGTTTTTATGTCTCAGGGAAGCCCTGCATAAAATATACTTTTTCTAACTCTAGAGCAGTGGTTCCCAAATCGTGTGCTGCGAGATGAAACAAGATGAGCTGCAAAAGACTAAGATTAAGTTTTAAGATGTGAAAAATATAAAACTGAAATTTCATATAAAAATTCAAATATAGCTACAGCCACAAACCTAGGCTCCACACCCCGCAATGCAAAGGATAGTAAGATAGTACCAAGGCCTGACTCACCTCTTCCACTCCATTGAGACCTCTGCCATACTTGGTCCCTGTACTGCTGATTTCCTCCATAAAGTCGGCAGGAAAGACGACAGGAGTGAAGTGTCTGTCCCTCCCCCGACTTCTTACTTCTTTTTTTTTCTCATTTTCATTATCTTTTCTCTTCTTGCTTATCTCTGCTATACCACGGCATCAAAAACATATATGATATATGTATGTATGGTATAGGTGTATTTATATTTAGGATAGTTATCAAAGGTAAATAGACTGGTTGGAGCAATAACAGTCTTGTTTATGTATATACACACACACATATATATATATATATATATATGTTTGTTCTTGTATTTCCATAGAAAAGGTAAAGAAAAGAAGAATGCTCTATGTATTGTACAGAGCTATTTAATTACATAATAAACAACAGAATATAATTATTCCATGCAAATAGACTTAGAATGGAAAACATTCAGACTGAGAAGAATGGATAATGAGCGTCGTAAGAGAAATTGGCCAACAATTAATATTAATGGAAATGTAGAAGAATTTCATATTAGTGATATGAATGTTTCGTGTGATCACTGTGGAGCTTTGAAATTTAGAAATGAAAATTGTAACTGTTGTACTAAAGGAAAGGTTGTGTTGCCACCATGGCAAATATACCCTGAGAGACTGAGAAATCTCTTTGAAAGAGATTTCTCAGTCTCTCAGGGTATATATTCCCGCCGTTGAAATAAAAATTTTAATAGAAAAACGGCGGGAATATATGTTACAACCCAATCTATATATATTTGGGTTGTAACATATATTCCCGCCGTTGAAATAAAAATTTTAATAGAAAAACGGCGGGAATATATGTTACAACGAAACTATATATATTTGGGTTGTAACATATATTCCCGCCGTTGAAATAAACATTTTAATAGAAAAACGGCGGGAATATATGTTACAACCCAATCTACATATATTTGGGTTGTAACATATATTCCCGCCGTTTTTCTATTAAAATTTTTATTTCAACGGCGGGAATATATGTTACAACCCAAATATATGTAGATTGGATTGTAACATATATTCCCGCCGTTTTTCTATTAACATTTTTATTTCAACGGCGGGAATATATGTTACAACTCAAATATATATAGATTGGGTTGTAACATATATTCCCGCCGTTTTTCTATTAAAATTTTTACTTCACCGGCGGGAATATGTTACAACCCAAATATATATATATTGAGTTGTAACATGGGTTACATATAAGGTCTCATTTTTTTTCTTTTCTTTCTTTCAGTTTTCTTCTTATCTCTAGATATAAATATATATACATAAGGTAATTTGGTAGAATTGTTAGAACATCAGATAGAATTCTTTGCAGTATTTTTCCAGTTCTTTACTCTGAGTTCAACTTTACCTTTCTTCCATTCGGTGTCGATAAGTCTTGAATATGTCTAACGTAGCAATAACTGGAGCTACTTAACCAAGTTTTCCCAACCTAGTCGATGTCACCTACTGGTTGGCGATTTAAACTGTTGGCTGGGACAATGACCAACTAATCAGTCAGATTCGAACTCACTATGTCTGGCATATATTTTATATTTTATATTTGAATGAAGTTCTGTAAGTAACCTGGTGGCTTAGATGGCAATACTGCTCGAATAGATGGCTTCTATTATGAAGTTATAAGTTCAGTCCCTATCCAGGATTGTAGAATTAATTTTATTTAGTTATTATTTAATCAATTGTTTTAACAAACAAATTATGTCTATAAAACGCCAAATATAGTGAGTTCAAATCTGACTGACATGCATGGTATATATTTATGTTTCATTATACAGCGACACAATACACAGGAACTTATAAAGATATGTATATATTGTCCAGGAGTTTCGAGTTTAGTGGGAATTGGTACAACTCTCAATTGGAGCTAGTCCCTGCAAGACCAGCATAAAAAATGTTATACCTTTTCATGAAATCTTGCACACCCGATATTTTATACATGATTATTTAAAGGTGAACAAAAACCAAAGAACATTGTGCAGCATTTCTCAACCTTTCTACCCATGTCGATCTCTTGAAATAGTTTTTATGTCTCAGGGAAGCCCTGCATAAAATATACTTTTTCTATCTCTAGAGCAGTGGTTCCCAAATCGTGTGCTGCGAGATGAAACAAGATGAGCTGCAAAAGACTAAGATTAAGTTTTATGATGTGAAAAATATAAAACTGAAATTTCATATAAAAGTTCAAATATAGCTACAGCCACAAACCTAGGCTCCACACCCCGCAATGCAGAGGATTGTAAGATAGTACCAAGGCCTGACTCACCTCTTCCACTCCATTGAGACCTCTGCCATACTTGGTCCCTGTACTGCTGATTTCCTCCATAAAGTCGGGAGGAAAGATGACAGGAGCCTCATGAGGAGGGGCGACTATTGTAGCAGGTGTCTCTGGCCTTGCTCCGAGGTAACGCTTTTAAGTTTCTTCCACAGGTTGCGGCTGAGGGACCACTTAGACTGGGGTGAAGTGTCTGTCCCTCCCCCGACTTCTTACTTCTTTTTTTTTCTCCTTTTCATTTTCTTTTCTCTTCTTGCTTATCTCTGCTATACCACGGCATCAAAAACATATATGATATATGTATGTATGGTATAGGTGTATTTATATTTAGGATAGTTATCAAAGGTAAATAGACTGGTTGGAGCAATAACAGTCTTGTTTATGTATATACATATATATATATATTTACATGTTTGTTCTTGTATTTCCATAGAAAAGGTAAAGAAAAGAAGAATGCTCTATGTATTGTACAGAGCTATTTAATTACATAATAAACAACAGAATGGAAAACATTCAGACAGAGAAGAATGGATAATGAGCGTTGTAAGAGAAATTGGCCAACAATTAATATTAATGGAAATGTAGAAGAATTTCATATTAGTGATATGAATGTTTCGTGTGATCACTGTGGAGCTTTGAAATTTAGAAATGAAAATTGTAACTGTTGTAATAAAGGAAAGGTTGTGTTGCCACCATTGCAAATATACCCTGAGAGACTGAGAAATCTCTTTGAAAGAGGCCAGGAAGCAGTTGATTTCACAGAAACATCTGCAATTAAAACTACATTTATTTCACTTCATTTGGTGTTACCACCCGGCAGAGGCCCGTATAGCTTTCATATTCAGGGTCAAACATATCACTACACCCCCATCTCTGTAACCTGCAGAAAATACACCACAATATGGCCAGTTATATATTATTGATGGGAACGAAGGTGTGTAGCACAGATTGGAAGTACAACCAAATAATTGTTTCTGGCACAAGGCCAGCAATTACTGGTACTTTATTCTATCGACCTCATAAGGATGAAAACCAAGTCAACCTTGGAGGGATTTGAACCCAGAACGTAAATGGCCATAACCCTATGCTGTAAAGCATGGTGTCTGGCGCTCTACCGATACTGCCAATCCACTGCCCTAGTACCAACAAATAATGACTGCTCACCACAAAAAATGGCTATGATAAGAGAAGTGTTGCATGAACGTAATTCATATGTCGAAGTGTACAATACAATGCATGGCATCACAAATGAATATATATATATATATATATACTACTAAAGTGTATGTAAAATTTTAAAATAAATACTTAAATTCAATTTGTATAATTACACATACAATATGTTTTGTTGTAAAACCCTAAATAATGATTTAAGAAATGATGTCAATCTCTTTGTACAGAGAAAAACAATTTATATATATGCATTGTGTGCGCGTGTATACTCCATTTAAGACAGTGAAAAACCTAGTACCTCCTTCAAAGAATGCCAAATAGTTTATGCCTAAGGTGTAACACTAATTAAGTTACCGGTGTAGATATTTCAGTTGAACCCTGCTTCAAACATGCATATTATTATTATATATTTTCAAACACACTTACATACATTATATTTATACACATAGAAATAATAAGTTAAAACTAAAGTATAATGATATAACAACAGTATATAATAGTTTTCTTCACTTTATTGAAATGCAATCGTTTTAAAGAAAAAACATGACAGTATAAGAAATATTTAATATGATAACATAATATTTCAGGTAGGACGGTGGTTTCTCTATGATGGTGGTTTCTCTTTGAACTAATAATTGTTTCTATTTTAGGCACAAGGTCAGTAATTAACCAGTACATTACTGGTACTTTATTTTATCGACCCCGTAAGGATGAAAGGCAAAGTTGACCTCGGATCGTAAAGGGACGTAACTATGCTGGAAAGCATGGCGTCAGACCCTCTACCGATACTGCCAATTCACCATACAGTATAATTAATACAAATATGAATATAGATAGCAATATATATACACTAATATGTATGTACATATTTACACATATGTACATATATATAGGGAGAGAGAGAGACACATGTATGTATATATATATACACATGCGTGTATGCATGTGTGTTTATGTACATTCTTCGGTATATATATCGGTATACACATTGGAGACACAGAGAGAGAGAGTTGAAACGAGAGGTGAGAGAGTTGAAACAAGAGAGGAGATGGTTGAAACACGAGGAGAGAGAGAGAGTTGAAACGAGAGGAGAGAGAGAGAGTTGAAACGAGGAGAGAGTTGAAACGAGGAGAGAGTTGAAACGAGGAGAGAGTTGAAACGAGGAGAGAGTTGAAACAAGAGGGTGAGGGGAGAGAGAGAGAGAGGAAGAGAGAGAGAGGGGATGAGAGAGAGGAATAGAGATAGAGGGGAAGAGAGAGAGAGGGAGAGAAGGGGATGAAACAAGAGGGTGAGGGATGAAACAACAGAGAGAGGGGAGAGAAAGAGAGAGGGGATAGAAAGAGAGAGAGAGAGAGAGAGAGAGAGAGAGAGAGAGAGAGAGAGAGAGAGAGAAAGAATTGAAACAAGAGAGAGATGAAACAAGTGAGGGATTAGAGAGAGATGAAACAAGTGAGGGATTAGAGTGTTGAAACAAGAGCGAGAGAGCGAGATGAAATGAGAGAAAGAGAGTGAGATGAAATGAGAGAGTGGGAGCGAGATGAAACGAGACAGGGAGAGCGAGATGAAATGAGAGAGTTAGAGTGAGATGAAACGAGAGAGTGAGAGCGAGATGAAACGAGAGACAGAGAGAGCGAGATGACACGAGACAGAGAGCGAGATGAAATGAGAGAGAGAGAGAGAGAGAGATGAAACGAGAGAGAGAGTGCGAGATGAAACGAGAGTGAGAGAGCGAGATGAAACGAGAGAGTGAGAGCGAGATGAAATGAGAAAGAGAGAGAACGAGATGAAATGAGAGAGAGAGAGAGCGAGATGAAATGAGACATAGAGAGATGAAACGAGAGAGAGATGAAACGAGAAAGAGAGGAAACGAGAGAGAGGAAACGTGAGTAGAGAGCGAGATGAAACAGGAGAGAGAGAGCGAGATGAAACAGGAGAGAGAGAGCGAGATGAAACGAGAGGGAGAGAGAGATGAAACGAGAGAGCGAGAGAGAGATAGAGGGAAATGAAACGACAGAGAGAGAGACAGATGAAACGAGGGATATAGAGATGAAACGAGAGAGAGAGATGAAACGAGAGAGAGGAAGAGAGAGATAGAACGAGAGAGAGGAAGAGAGAGATGAAACGAGAGAGAAGAAGACAGAGGTGAAAAGAGAGAGAGAGAGAGCGAGATGAAACGAGAGAGAGAGCGAGATGAAACGAGAGAGAGAGCGAGATGAAACGAGAGAGAGGAAGAGAGAGAGCGAGAGATGAAACTCTGTCATGGACATATCTGCCCCTGGGGCTAATAATTGTCATGTAATGTTATGGACATCTCTGCCCCTGTGGCTAATAATTCTGTCATGTAATGTTATGGACATCTCTGCCCCTGTGGCTAATAATTCTGTCATGTAATGTTATGGAAATCTCTGCCCCTGTGGCTAATAATTCTGACATGTAATCTTATGGAATCTCTGCCCCTGTGGCTAATAAATCTGTCATTTAATGTTACGGACATCTCTGCCCCTGTGGCTAATAAATCTGTCATGTAATGATATGGACATCTCTGCCCCTGTGGCTAATAATTCTGACATGTAATGTTATGGACATCTCTGCCCCTGTAGCTAATAATTCTGACATGTAATGTTATGGACATCTCTGCCCCTGTGGCTAATAAATTCGTCATGTAATGTTATGGACATCTCTGCCCCTGTGGCTAATAAATCTGTCATGTAATGTTATGGACATCTCTGCCCCTGTGGCTAATAATTCTGACATGTAATGTTATGGACATCTCTGCCCCTGTGGCTAATAATTCTGAGAGAGATGAAACAAGTGAGGGATTAGAGTGTTGAAACAAGAGAGAGAGAGAGGAAGAGAGAGAGCGAAATCAAACGAGAGAGAGCGAGATGAAATGAGAGAGTGAGAGCGAGATGAAACGAGAGAGAGAGAGAGAGCGAGATGAAATGAGAGAGAGAGAGCGAGATGAAATGAGAGAGAGAGAGCGGGATGAAACGAGACAGAGAGAGCGAGAGCGAGATGAAACGAGACAGAGAGAGCGAGATGAAACGAGAGAGAGAGAGCGAGCGAGATGAAATGAGAGAGAGAGAGCGAGATGAAATGAGAGAGAGAGAGCGAGATGAAACGAGAGAGTGAGAGCGAGATGGAACGAGACAGAGAGAGCGAGATGAAACGAGAGTGGGAGAGCTAGATGAAACGAGAGAGAGAGGAAACGAGAGAGAGGAAACGAGAGAGAGGAAACGAGAGTAGAGAGCGAGATGAAACAGGAGAGAGAGAGCGAGATGAAACAGGAGAGAGAGAGCGAGATGAAACGAGAGGGAGAGAGAGATGAAACGAGAGAGCGAGAGAGAGATAGAGGGAGATGAAACGACAGAGAGAGAGACAGTAGAAACGCGGGAGATAGAGATGAAACGAGAGAGAGAGATGAAACGAGAGAGAGGAAGAGAGAGATGGAACGAGAGAGAGGAAGAGGGAGATGGAACGAGAGAGAGGAAGACAGAGATGAAACGAGAGAGAGAGATGAAACGAGAGAGAGGAAGAGAGAGATGGAACGACAGAGAGGAAGAGAGAGATGGAACGAGCGAGAGGAAGACAGAGATGAAACGAGACAGAGAGAGATCGAGATGAAACGAGAGAGAGGAAGAGAGAGAGCGCAAGATGAAACGAGAGAGAGAGAGAGAGCGAGATGAAACGAGAGAGAGGAAGAGAGAGAGCGCGAGATGAAACGAGAGAGAGGAAGAGAGAGAGCGCGAGATGAAATGAGAGAGAGAGAGCGAGATGAAATGAGAGAGAGAGAGCGAGATGAAACGAGACAGAGAGAGCGGGATGAAACGAGACAGAGAGATCGAGATGAAATGAGAGAGAGAGAGCGAGATGAAACGAGAGAGAGGAAGAGAGAGAGCGCAAGATGAAACGAGAGAGAGAGAGCGAGATGAAACGAGAGAGAGGAAGAGAGAGAGCGCGAGATGAAACGAGAGAGAGGAAGAGAGAGAGCGCGAGATGAAATGAGAGAGAGAGAGCGAGATGAAATGAGAGATTGAGAGTGAGATGAAACGAGAGAGAGAGAGAGAGCGAGATGAAATGAGAGAGAGAGAGAGCGAGATGAAATGAGAGAGAGAGAGCGAGATGAAACGAGACAGAGAGAGCGGGATGAAACGAGACAGAGAGATCGAGATGAAATGAGAGAGAGCGAGATGAAATGAGAGAGAGAGAGCGAGATGAAACGAGAGAGTGAGAGCGAGATGGAACGAGTCAGAGAGAGCGAGATGAAACGAGAGAGTGAGAGCTAGATGAAACGAGAGAGAGAGGAAACGAGAGAGAGAGGAAACGAGAGAGAGGAAACAAGAGAGAGGAAACGAGAGTAGAGAGCAAGATGAAACAGGAGAGAGAGAGAGCGAGATGAAACCGGAGAGAGAGAGCGAGATGAAATGAGAGGGAGGGAGAGATGAAACGTGAGAGCGAGAGAGAGATAGAGGGAGATGAAACGAGAGAGTGATAGCTAGATGAAACGAGAGAGAGAGGAATAGAGAGATGGAACGAGAGAGAGGAAGAGAGATATGAAACGAGAGAGAGAGAGAGCGAGATGAAACGAGAGAGAGGAAGAGAGAGAGCGCGAGATGAAACGAGAGAGAGAGAGAGCGAGATGAAACGAGAGAGAGAGAGCGAGATGAAACGAGAGAGAGGAAGAGAGAGAGCGCGAGATGAAAGTCTGTCATGTAATGTTATGGACATATCTGCCCTTGGGGCTAATAATTGTCATGTAATGTTATGGACATATCTGCCCTTGGGGCTAATAATTGTCATGTAATGTTATGTACATCTCTGCCCCTGTGGCAAATAATTCTGTCATGTAATGTTATGGACATCTCTGCCCCTGTGGCTAATAATTCTGTCATGTAATGTTATGGACATCTCTGCCCCTGTGGCTAATAAATTCGTCATGTAATGTTATGGACATCTCCGCCCCTGTGGCTAATAAATCTGTCATGTAATGTTATGGACATCTCTGCCCCTGTGGCTAATAATTCTGACATGTAATGTTATGGATATCTCTGCCCCTGTGGCTAATAATTCTGAGAGAGATGAAACAAGTGAGGGATAAGAGAGAGATGAAACAAGTGAGGGATTAGAGTGTTGAAACAAGAGAGAGAGAGGAAGAGAGAGTGAGAGCGAGATCAAACGAGAGAGAGAGAGCGAGATGAAATGAGAGAGTGAGAGCGATATGAAACGAGAGAGAGAGAGCGAGATGAAATGAGAGAGAGAGAGCGAGTTGAAATGAGAGAGAGAGAGCGAGATGAAACGAGACAGAGAGAGCGAAATGAAACGAGAGAGAGAGAGAGAGAGAGCGAAATGAAACGAGACAGATTAGAGCGATATGAAACGAGAGAGAGAGAGCGAGATGAAATGAGAGAGAGAGAGCGAGATGAAACGAGAGAGTGAGAGCTAGAGGAAACGAGAGAGAGAGGAAACGAGAGAGAGAGGAAACGAGAGAGAGGATACGAGAGAGAGGAAACGAGAGTAGAGAGCGAGATGAAACAGGAGAGAGAGAGCGAGATGAAACAGGAGAGAGAGAGTGAGATGAAACGAGAGGGAGAGAGAGATGAAACGAGAGAGCGAGAGAGAGATAGAGGGAGATGAAACGACAGAGAGAGAGACAGATGAAACGAGGGAGATAGAGATGAAACGAGAGAGAGAGATGAAACGAGAGAGAGGAAGAGAGAGATGGAACGAGAGAGAGGAAGAGAGAGATGGAACGAGAGAGAGGAAGACAGAGATGAAACGAGAGAGAGGAAGAGAGAGAACGCGAGATGAAACGAGAGAGGGAGAGAGCAAGATGAAACGAGAGAGAGGAAGAGAGAGAGCGCGAGATGAAACGAGAGAGAGGAAGAGAGAGAGCGCAAGATGAAACGAGAGAGAGAGAGCGAGATGAAACGAGAGAGAGGAAGAGAGAGAGCGCGAGATGAAACGAGAGAGAGGAAGAGAGAGAGCGCGAGATGAAATGAGAGAGAGAGAGCGAGATGAAATGAGAGATTGAGAGTGAGATGAAACGAGAGAGAGAGAGAGAGCGAGATGAAATGAGAGAGAGAGAGCGAGATGAAATGAGAGAGAGAGAGCGAGATGAAACGAGACAGAGAGAGCGGGATGAAACGAGACAGAGAGATCGAGATGAAATGAGAGAGAGAGAGCGAGATGAAATGAGAGAGAGAGAGCGAGATGAAACGAGAGAGTGAGAGCGAGATGGAACGAGTCAGAGAGAGCGAGATGAAACGAGAGAGTGAGAGCTAGATGAAACGAGAGAGAGAGGAAACGAGAGATAGAGGAAACGAGAGAGAGGAAACGAGAGAGAGGAAACGAGAGTAGAGAGCAAGATGAAACAGGAGAGAGAGAGAGCGAGATGAAACCGGAGAGAGAGAGCGAGATGAAATGAGAGGGAGGGAGAGATGAAACGAGAGAGCGAGAGAGAGATAGAGGGAGATGAAACGAGAGAGTGATAGCTAGATGAAACGAGAGAGAGAGGAATAGAGAGATGGAACGAAAGAGAGGAAGACAGATATGAAACGAGAGAGAGAGCGAGATGAAACGAGAGAGAGGAAGAGAGAGAGCGCGAGATGAAACGAGAGAGAAAGAGAGCGAGATGAAACGAGAGAGAGAGAGCGAGATGAAACGAGAGAGAGGAAGAGAGAGAGCGCGAGATGAAAGTCTGTCATGTAATGTTATGGACATATCTGCCCTTGGGGCTAATAATTGTCATGTAATGTTATGGACATATCTGCCCTTGGGGCTAATAATTGTCATGTAATGTTATGTACATCTCTGCCCCTGTGGCAAATAATTCTGTCATGTAATGTTATGGACATCTCTGCCTCTGTGGCTAATAATTCTGTCATGTAATGTTATGGACATCTCTGCCCCTGTGGCTAATAAATTCGTCATGTAATGTTATGGACATCTCCGCCCCTGTGGCTAATAAATCTGTTATGTAATGTTATGGACATCTCTGCCCCTGTGGCTAATAATTCTGACATGTAATGTTATGGATATCTCTGCCCCTGTGGCTAATAATTCTGAGAGAGATGAAACAAGTGAGGGATAAGAGAGAGATGAAACAAGTGAGGGATTAGAGTGTTGAAACAAGAGAGAGAGAGGAAGAGAGAGTGAGAGCGAGATCAAACGAGAGAGAGAGAGCGAGATGAAATGAGAGAGTGAGAGCGATATGAAACGAGAGAGAGAGAGCGAGATGAAATGAGAGAGAGAGAGCGAGTTGAAATGAGAGAGAGAGAGCGAGATGAAACGAGACAGAGAGAGCGAAATGAAACGAGAGAGAGAGAGAGCGAAATGAAACGAGACAGATTAGAGCGAGATGAAACGAGAGAGAGAGAGCGAGATGAAATGAGAGAGAGAGAGCTAGATGAAACGAGAGAGTGAGAGCTAGAGGAAACGAGAGAGAGAGGAAACGAGAGAGAGAGGTAACGAGAGAGAGGATACGAGAGAGAGGAAACGAGAGTAGAGAGCGAGATGAAACAGGAGAGAGAGAGCGAGATGAAACAGGAGAGAGAGAGCGAGATGAAACGAGAGGGAGAGAGAGATGAAACGAGAGAGCGAGAGAGAGATAGAGGGAGATGAAACGACAGAGAGAGAGACAGATGAAACGAGAGAGAGAGATGAAACGAGAGAGAGGAAGAGAGAGATGGAACGAGAGAGAGGAAGAGAGAGATGGAACGAGAGAGAGGAAGACAGAGATGAAACGAGAGAGAGAGCGAGATGAAACGAGAGAGAGGAAGAGAGAGAACGCGAGATGAAACGAGAGAGAGAGAGAGCAAGATGAAACGAGAGAGAGGAAGAGAGAGAGCGTGAGATGAAACGAGAGAGAGAGAGCGCGAGATGAAAGTCTGTCATGTAATGTTATGGACATATCTGCCCTTGGGGCTAATAATTGTCATGTAATGTTATGGAAATCTCTGCCCCTGTGGCTAATAATTCTGTCATGTAATGTTATGGACATCTCTGCCCCTGTGGCTAATAATTCTGTCATGTAATGTTATGGACATCTCTGCCCCTGTGGCTAATAAATCTGTCATGTAATGTTATGGACATCTCTGCCCCTGTGGCTAATAATTTTGACATGTAATGTTATGGACATCTCTGCCCCTGTGGCTAATAAATCTGACATGTAATGTTATGGACATCTCTGCCCCTGTGGCTAATAAATCTGTCATGTAATGTTATGGACATCTCTGCCCCTGTGGCTAATAATTCTGGCATGTAATGTTATGGACATCTCTGCCCCTGTGGCTAATAAATCTGTCATGTAATGTTATGGACATCTCTGCCCCTGTGGCTAATAATTCTGACATGTAATGTTATGGACATCTCTGCCCCTGTGGCTAATAATTCTGATTTATTAGCCACAGGGGCAGAGATTTCCATAACATTACATGACAGAATTATTAGCCACAGGGGCAGAGATTTCCATAACATTACATGTCAGATTTATTAGCCACAAGGGCAGAGATGTCCATAACATTACATGTCAGAATTATTAGCCACAGGGGCAGAGATGTCCATAACATTACATGACAGAATTATTAGCCACAGGGGCAGAGATGACCATAACATTACATGACAATTATTAGCCACAGGGGCAGATATGTCAATAACATTACATGACAGAGTTTCATCTTGCGCGCTCTCTCTCTCGTTTCATCTCGCTCTCCCTCTCTCTCGTTTCATCTCTGTCTTCCTCTCTCTCGTTTCATCTCGCTCTCTCTCTCTCTCGTTTCATCTCTGTCTTCCTCTCTCTCGTTCCATCTCTCTCTTCCTCTCTCTCGTTCCATCTCTTTCCTCCTCTCTCTCGTTTCATCTCTATCTCCGTTCTTTCATCTGTCTCTCTCTCTGTCGTTTCATCTCGCGCTCTCTCTCTCTCGTTTCATCTTGCGCTCTCTCTCTCTCTCTCTCTCTCGTTTCATCTTGCTCTCTCTCTCTCTCGTTCCATCTCACTCTTCCTCTCTCTCGTTCCATCTCTCTCATCCTCTCTCTCGTTTCATCTCTATCTCCCTCCTTTCATCTGTCTCTCTCTCTGTCGTTTCATCTCCCGCGCTCTCTCTCTCGTTTCATCTTGCGCTCTCTCTCTCTCGTTTCATCTCGCTCTCTCTCTCTCTCGTTTCATCCCTGTCTTCCTCTCTCTCGTTCCATCTCTCTCTTCCTCTCTCTCGTTCCATCTCTCTCTTCCTCTCTCCCGTTTCATCTCTATCTCCCTTCTTTCATCTGTCTCGCTCTCTGTCGTTTCATCTAACGCTCTCTCTCTCTCGTTTCATGTCGCGCTCTCTCTCTCTCGTTTCATCTCGCTCTCTCTCTCTCGTTTCATCTCTGTCTTCCTCTCTCTCGTGCCATCTCTCTCTTCCTCTCTCTCGTTCCATCTCTCTCTTCCTCTCTCTCGTTTCATCTCTATCTCCTTTGTTTCATCTCTCTCTCGCTCTCTCGTTTCATCTCTCTCTCCCTCTCGTTTCATCTCGCTCTCTCTCTCCTGTTTCATCTCGCTCTCTCTCTTGTTTCATCTCGCTCTCTACTCTCGTTTCCTCTCTCTCTCGTTTCATCTCTCTCTCCCTCCCGTTTCATCTCGCTCTCTCTCTCTCATTTCATCTAGCTCTCTCTCTCTCGTTTCATCTCGCTCTCCCTCTCTCGTTTCATCCCGCTCTCACTCTCTCATTTTTTCTCGCTCTCTCTCTCTTGTTTCAACACTCTAATCCCTCACTTGTTTAATATATCTCAGAATTATTAGCCACAAGGGCAGAGATGTCCATAACATTACATGACAGAATTATTAGCCACAGGGGCAGAGATGACCATAACATTACATGACAATTATTAGCCACAGGGACAGATATGTCAATAACATTACATGACAGAGTTTCATCTCGCGCTCTCTCTCTCTCGTTTCATCTTGCGCTCTCTCTCTCTCGTTTCATCTTGCTCTCTCTCTCGTTTCATCTCTGTCTTCCTCTCTCTCGTTCCATCTCTCTCTTCCTCTCTCTCGTTCCATCTCTCTCATCCTCTCTCTCGTTTCATCTCTATCTCCCTCCTTTCATCTGTCTCTCTCTCTGTCGTTTCATCTCGCGCTCTCTCTCTCTCGTTTCATCTCGCGCTCTCTCTGTCTCGTTTTATCTCTCTCTCTCTCTCGTTTCATCTCTGTCTTCCTCTCTCTCGTTCCATCTCTCTCTTCCTCTCTCTCGTTTCATCTCTATCTCCCTCGTTTCATCTCTCTCTCGCTCTCTCGTTTCATCTCTCTCTCCCGCTCGTTTCTTCTCGCTCTCTCTCTCCTGTTTCATCTCGCTCTCTACTCTCGTTTCCTCTCTCTCATTTCCTCTCTCTCTCGTTTCCTCTCTGTCTCGTTTCATCTCGCTCTCTCTCTTTCTCGTTTGATCTTGCTCTCACTCTCTCGTTTCATCTCGCTTCTCTCACTCTCTTGTTTCATCTCGCTCTCTCTCTCTCTTCCTCTCTCTCTCTTGTTTCAACACTCTAATCCCTCACTTGTTTTATCTCTCTCTAATCCCTCACTTGGTTCATCTCTCTCAGAATTATTAGCCACAGGGGCAGAGATGTCCATAACATTACATGTCAGAATTATTAGCCACAGGGCAGAGATGTCCATAACATTACATGGCAGAATTATTAGCCACAGGGGCAGAGATGTCCATAACATTACATGGCAGAATTATTAGCCACAGGGGCAGAGATGTCCATAACATTACATGACAGAATTATTAGCCACAGGGGCAGAGATGTCCATAACATTACATGATAGAATTATTAGCCATAGGGGCAGAGATGTCCATAACATTACATGACAATTATTAGCCCCAAGGGCAGATATGTCGATAACATTACATGAGAGAGTTTCATCTCGCGCTCTCTCTCTTCCTCTCTCTCGTTTCATCTCGCTCTCTCTCTCGTTTCATCTCTGTCTTCCTCTCTCTCGTTCCATCTCTCTCTTCCTCTCCCTCGTTTCATCTCTATCTCCCTCCTTTCATCTGTCTCTCTCTCTGTCGTTTCATCTCGCGCTCTCTCTCTCTCGTTTCATCTTGCGCTCTCTCTCTCTCGTTTCATCTCGCTCTCTCTCTCTCTCGTTTCATCTCTGTCTTCCTCTCTCTCGTTCCATCTCTCTCTTCCTCTCTCTCGTTTCATCTCTATCTCCCTCGTTTCATCTCTCTCTCGCTCTCTCGTTTCATCTCTCTCTCCCTCTCGTTTCATCTCGCTCTCTACTCTCGTTCCTCTCTGTCTCGTTCCATCCCGCTCTCTCTCTCTCTCATTACATCTCGCTCTCTCTGTCCCGTTTCATCTCGCTCTCACTCTCTCGTTTCATCTCGCCTCTCTCACTATCGCGTTTCATCTCGCTCTCTCTCTCCTGTTTCAACACTCTAATCCCTCACTTGTTTTATCTCTCTCTAATCCCTCACTTGTTTCATCTCTCTCAGAATTATTAGCCACAGGGGCAGAGATGTCCATAACATTACATGTCAGAATTATTAGCCACAGGGCAGAGATGTCCATAACATTACATGTCAGAGTTATTAGCCACAGGGGCGGAGACGTCCATAACATTACATGACAGAATTATTAGCCACAGGGGCAGAGATGACCATAACATTACATGACAATTATTAGCCACAGGGGCAGATATATCAATAACATTACATGATAGAGTTTCATCTCGCGCTCTCTCTCTCTCGTTTCATCTTGCTCTCTCTCTCTCTCGTTTCATCTCTGTCTTCCTCTCTCTCGTTCCATCTCTCTCTTCCTCTCTCTCGTTCCATCTCTCTCATCCTCTCTCTCGTTTTATCTCTATCTCCCTCCTTTCATCTGTCTCTCTCTCTGTCGTTTCATCTCGTGCTCTCTCTCTCTCGTTTCATCTCGCGCTCTCTCTGTCTCGTTTCATCTCGCTCTCTCTCTCTCTCGTTTCATCTCTGTCTTCCTCTCTCTCGTTCCATCTCTCTCTTCCTCTCTCTCATTTCATCTCTATCTCCCTCGTTTCATCTCTCTCTCGCTCTCTCGTTTCATCTCTCTCTCCCTCTCGTTTCATCTCGCTCTCTACTCTCGTTTCCTCTCTGTCTCGTTCCATCCCGCTCGCTCTCTCTCTCTCATTACATCTCGCTCTCTCTGTCTCGTTTCATCTCGCTCTCTCTCTCTCTCGTTTCATCTCGCTCTCACTCTCTCGTTTCATCTCGCTTCTCTCACTATCGCGTTTCATCTCGCTCTCTCTCTCTCTTGTTTCAACACTCTAATCCCTCACTTGTTTTATCTCTCTCTAATCCCTCACTTGTTTCATCTCTCTCAGAATTATTAGCCACAGGGGCAGAGATGTCCATAACATTACATGTCAGAGTTATTAGCCACAGGGGCAGAGATGTCCATAACATTACATGACAGTTATTAGCCCCAAGGGCAGATATGTCCATAACATTACATGACAGAGTTTCATCTGGCGCTCTCTCTCTTCCTCTCTCTCGTTTCTTCTCGCTCTCTCTCTCTCTCGTTTCATCTCGCTCTCTCGTTTCATCTCTGTCTTCCTCTCTCTCGTTCCATCTCTCTCTTCCTCTCTCTCGTTCCATCTCTCTCTTCCTCTCTCTCGTTTCATCTCTATCTCCCTTGTTTCATCTCTCTCTCGCTCTCTCGTTTCATCTCTCTCTCCCTCTCGTTTCATCTCGCTCTCTCTCTCCTGTTTCATCTCGCTCTCTCTCTCTCTCGTTTCATCTCTGTCTTCCTCTCTCTCGTTCCATCTCTGTCTTCCTCTCTCTAGTTCCATCTCTCTCTTCCTCTCTCTCGTTTCATCTATATCTCCCTCGTTTCATCTCTCTCTCGCTCTCTCGTTTCATCTCTCTCTCCCTCTCGTTTCATCTCGCTCTCTCTCTCCTGTTTCATCTCGCTCTCTCTCTCTCCTGTTTCATCTCGCTCTCTACTCTCGTTTCCACTCTCTCTCGTTTCATCTCTCTCTCCCTCCCGTTTCATCTCGCTCTCTCTCTCTCGTTTCATCTCGCTCTCACTCTCTCGTTTCATCTCGTTCTCTCTCTGTCTCGTTTCATCTCGCTCTCTCTCTCTCATTTCATCTCGCTCTCTCTCTCTCATTTCATCTCGCTCTCTCTCTCTCATTTCATCTCGCTCTCACTCTCTCGTTTCATCTCGCTCTCACTCTCTCGTTTCATCTCGCTCTCCCTGTCTCGTTTCATCTCGCTCACACTCTCTCATTTCATCTCGCTCTCTCTCTCTTGTTTCAACACTCTAATCCCTCACTTGTTTCATCTCTCTCAGAATTATTAGCCACAGGCGCAGAGATGACCATAACATTACATGTCAGAATTATTAACCACAGGGGCAGAGATGTCCATAACATTACATGACAGAATTATTAGCCACAGGGGCAGAGATGACCATAACATTACATGACAATTATTAGCCACAGAGGCAGATATGTCCATAACATTACATGACAGAGTTTCATCTCGCGCTCTCTCTCTCTCGTTTCATCTTGCGCTCTCTCTCTCTCGTTTCCTCTCGCTCTCTCTCTCGTTTCATCTCTCTCTTCCTCTCTCTCGTTTCATCTTTATCTCCCTCCTTTCATCTGTCTCTCTCTCTGTCGTTTCATCTCGCGCTCTCTCTCTCTCTCGTTTCATCTCGCGCACTCTCTCTCTCATTTCATCTCGCTCTCTCTCTCTCTCGTTTCATCTCTGTCTTCCTCTCTCTCTTCCTCTCTCTCGTTCCATCTCTCTCTTCCTCTCTCTCGTTTCATCTCTATCTCCCTCGTTTCATCTCTCTCTCGCTCACTCGTTTCATCTCTCTCTCCCTCTCGTTTCATCTCGCTCTCTCTCTTCTGTTTCATCTCGCTCTCTACTCTCGTCTCCTCTCTCTCGTTTCCTCTCTGTCTCGTTTCATCTCGCTCTCCCTGTCTCATTTCATCTCGCTCTCTCTCTCTCTCTTCCTCTCTCTCTCTTGTTTCAACACTCTAATCCCTCACTTTTTTATCTCTCTCTAATCCCTCACTTGTTTCATCTCTCTTAGAATTATTAGCCACAGGGGCAGAGATGTCCATAACATTACATGTCAGAATTATTAGCCACAGGGCAGAGATGTCCATAACATTACATGACAATTATTAGCCCCAAGGGCAGATATGTCCATAACATTACATGACAGAGTTTCATCTCGCTCTCTCTCTCTCTCGTTTCATCTCTGTCTTCCTCTCTCTCGTTCCATCTCTCTCTTGCTCTCTCTCGTTCCATCTCTATCTTCCTCTCTCTCGTTTCATCTCTATCTCCCTCCTTTTATCTGTCTCTCTCTCTATCGTTTCATCTCGCGCTCTCTCTCTCTCGTTTCATCTCGCGCTCTCTCTCTCTCGTTTCATCTCGCGCTCTCTCTCTCTCGTTTCATCTCGCTCTCTCTCTCTCTCGTTTCATCTCTTTCTTCCTCTCTCTCGTTCCATCTCTCTCTTTCTCTCTCTCGTTTCATCTCTATCTCCCTCGTTTCATCTCTCTCTCGCTCTCTCGTTTCATCTCTCTCTCCCTCTCGTTTCATCTCGCTCTCTACTCTCGTTTCCTCTCTCTCGTTTCCTCTCTGTCTCGTTCCATCCCGCTCTCTCTCTCTCTCATTACATCTCGCTCTCTCTGTCTCGTTTCATCTCGCTCTCTCTCTCTCTCGTTTCATCTCGCTCTCACTCTCTCGTTTCATCTCGCTTCTCTCACTGTCGTGTTTCATCTCGCTCTCCCTGTCTCATTTCATCTCGCTCTCTATCTCTCTTCCTCTCTCTCTCTTGTTTCAACACTCTAATCCCTCACTTGTTTTATCTCTCTCTAATCCCTCACTTGTTTCATCTCTCTCAGAATTATTAGCCACAGGGGCAGAGATGTCCATAACATTACATGTCAGAATTATTAGCCACAGGGGCAGAGATGTCCATAACATTACATGGCAGAATTATTAGCCACAGGGGCAGAGATGTCCATAACATTACATGGCAGAATTATTAGCCACAGGGGCAGAGATGTCCATAACATTACATGACAGAATTATTAGCCACAGGGGCAGAGATGTCCATAACATTACATGTCAGAATTATTAGCCACAGGGGCAGAGATGTCCATAACATTACATGTCAGAATTATTAGCCACAGGGGCCGAGATGTCCATAACATTACATGAAAGAATTATTAGCCACAGGGGCAGAGATGTCCATAACATTACATGACAGAATTATTAGCCACAGGGGCAGAGATGTCCATAACATTACATGACAATTATTAGCCCCAAGGGCAGATATGTCCATAACATTACATGACAGAGTTTCATCTGGCGCTCTCTCTCTTCCTCTCTCTCGTTTCATCTCGCTCTCTCTCTCTCTCTCGTTTCATCTCGCTCTCTCTCGTTTCATCTCTGTCTTCCTCTCTCTCGTTCCATCTCTCTCTTCCTCTCGCTCGTTCCATCTCTCTCTTCCTCTCTCTCGTTTCATCTCTATCTCCCTCCTTTCATCTCTCTCTCTCTCTGTCGTTTCATCTCGCGCTCTCTTTCTCTCGTTTCATCTCGCGCTCTCTCTCTCTCGTTTCATCTCTCTCTCTCTCTCGTTTCATCTCTGTCTTCCTCTCTCTCGTTCCATCTCTCTCTTCCTCTCTCTCGTTTCATCTCTATCTCCCTCGTTTCATCTCTCTCTCCCTCTCGTTTCATCTCGCTCTCTCTCTCCTGTTTCATCTCGCTCTCTACTCTCGTTTCCTCACTCTCGTTTCCTCTCTCTCTCGTTTCCTCTCTGTCTCGTTCCATCCCGCTCTCTCTCTCTCTCTCTCATTACATCTCGCTCTCTCTGTCTCGTTTCATCTCGCTCTCTCTCTCGTTTCATCTCGCTCTCACTCTCTCGTTTCATATCGCTTCTCTCACTGTCGCGTTTCATCTCGCTCACCCTGTCTCATTTCATCTCGCTCTCTCTCTCTCTTCCTCTCTCTCTCTTGTTTCAACACTCTAATCCCTCACTTGTTTTATCTCTCTCAGAATTATTAACCACAGGGGCAGAGATGTCCATAACATTACATGACAGAATTATTAGCCACAGGGGCAGAGATGTCCATAACATTACATGACAGAATTATTAGCCACAGGGGCAGAGATGTCCATAACATTACATGACAATTATTAGTCCCAAGGGCAGATATGTCGATAACATTACATGACAGAGTTTCATCTGGTTGGAGTAATAACAGTCTTGTTTATGTATATACACACATATATACATATATATATATATATATATATATATATATATATATATATATATATATATATATATATGTTTGTTCTTGTATTTCTATAGAAAAGGTAAAGAAAAGAAGAATGCTCTATGTATTGTACAGAGCTATTTAATTACATAATAAACAACAGAATATAATTATTCCATGCAAATAGACTTAGAATGGAAAACATTCAGACAGAGAAGAATGGATAATGAGCGTCATAAGAGAAATTGGCCAACAATTAATATTAATGGAAATCTAGAAGAATTTCATATTAGTGATATGAATGTTTCGTGTGATCACTGTGAAGCTTTGAAATTTAGAAATGAAAATAACTGTTGTAATAAAGGAAAGGCTGTGTTGCCACCATTGCAAATATACCCCGAGAGACTGAGAAATCTCTTTGAAAGAGGCCAGGAAGCAGTTGATTTCACAGAAACGTCTGCAATTAAAACTACATTTATTTCACTTCATTTGGTGTTACCACCCGGCAGAGGCCCGTATAGCTTTCATTTTCAGGGTCAAACATATCACTACACCCCCACCTCTGTAACCTGCAGAAAATACACCACAATATGGCCAGTTATATATTATTGATGGGTACGAAGGTGTGTAGCACAGATTGGAAGTACGACCAAATAATTGTTTCTGGCACAAGGCCAGCAATTACTGGTACTTTATTCTATCGACCTCATAAGGATGAAAACAAAGTCAACCTTGGAGGGATTTGAACCCAGAACGTAAAGGGCCATAACCCTATGCTGCAAAGCATGGTGTCTGACGCTCTACCGATACTGCCAATCCACCGCCCTAGTACCAACAAATAATGAGTGCTCACCACAAAAAATGGCTATGATAAGAGAGGTGTTGCATGAATGTAATCCATATGTGAATTGTACAATACAATGCATGGCATCAAACAGCAAAGTGCAAGAAGAGAACATTGTCGTGTACAGAACTGTGAATTAAGATTTAGAAGAGGATCAGATATGAGCTGCTATAATTTACCAACTAGTAATGATAGCTGTTGTTTTGTGGGGGATTGAGGGCAGACCACCTGTACAAAGAGATATTATCATCTTTCCTAAAGACCATCCTCCTCAGAAAATATCACATAATTCATGCCACTTGGACCTCATGACCGACCCATAATGGTGAATTTTGGTGGCATAGTGACATGGAGAGGAATGCAGGACCTGTGTTTGCAATAGACTGACAATGCAGGAGTATTACATATACAGTATAGCATATAGAGGAGGATTTAGTGCGATATATAGGGCAGGTAAATTATTTTAGCAGTATTTAGTGGAAGCATATATGAAAGTAGAGGGATGCAGGCTTCAATATTTGAGGAACAATCAAGCCCAATTGTGAGTGGATGAGTATAATGGTTTAATGAATTATCTAAACAGATGATAACACTGAGCCTTAAGAAATGAAGACAAGATAAGAAACAGAGAAGACATTGACAGAATCGTGTCAGCAGAAATACCTGCATTGGAAGATGATCAAGTACTATATGAGCAGGTTTAAAAGTTTATGATCCACGGGCCATGTGGTTCTGGAAACCCTTTTCCCCCATTTATACAAAATGGATTTTTCCAAAAGAACTATCCAAAAACCTACAGAAGGGAAACATTATTGAACCTAAATGGATACCCAGAGTACAGGAGGTGCAAGACAGGAACTGCAGTGTAAATTGGATGACATTCAGTAGATAACAGGAATGTTGTGCCATTTAATGCCTTTTTGCTTAAGAAATATTGTGCACATATTAATGTTGAAGTTTGCGCTTCTGTAAAAAGTGTCAAGTACCTCTTTAAATATGTTACATGGGGCATGATTGTACATCTATAGAAGTAACGAATAATGCATTACCTAATGAGGCTCAGAACCAACACAACCATGATGAAATAAGAACCTATCTTTGTTGCAGGTATGTGTCTCAGCCAGAAGCAGTGTCGTGTCTCTCCGAATTTAAGCTTCATGGTACATCACATACATTATACAGCCTAGCCACACACCTGGAGAACAAACAGAGTTTACTTTCAAAGAGGCAATGCTCAGGTTGTGGTAGAAATGCAGGGACCCTTGCTGCCTGGTTCAAGCTAAATGAACTTGCTTACACCTTCTGGGATGCCGCCTCACAAACTCCAATTAAAAGCAGGATCAATACTAATGCTTCTATGGAATATTTCAATCCAGAACAGATTATGTAATGGCACAAGATTAGAAGTAGTAGAACTGCATAAACATTTTATCAAAGCTTCTCATATCTATGGTCCTTTGATGGGCAGGTGTGTTTTGATCCCAAGACTGAAGTTAGCCCCCAGTGGTGCCAACATCCTTTTTACTTTGGAAAGACCCCAGTTTCCATTAAGACTGTCATATGCCATGACAATCAACAAGAACCATGGTCAAATACATGATAAAGTGGGTCTGTTCCTCCCTGAGCAAGTATTTAACCCTGGACAATTGTATGTTGCTTTTTCAAGAGTTCACAGACAGATGTAAAAATTAATCCTAGCAAACCCCCACCACTCCTACAACTTTTAGCTGTTAGCCCACCCCCAGCACCACCCAACATCCGTTCTAGTCCCACCGTTAGAACCAATGCTGCTTACCCTGCCTCTTTTACTAGTTCACTCCGTCGCTCGAATTTCAAAGCTGGCCCTCTACACTTGGTCGTTGCCAGCTCACCACCTGGTTGTGCTCTCTGTGTCCGCACTAGCCGGTACCTAAACACAATAAAATGTCAGCTGTGCTACCAAAACTACCACAGGAACTCTGTCGGCATCAGCAAGGCTCAAGCCGAAAGGCTTCAATACTAGACCTGTAATCAGGGCCACTTTACCTCCGACGACCAGCTTTCTACCGAGTGTGTGTTGATGGAGGGGACATGAGACCAGCAAAGTCCTAGGAGTAGAGACTAGTAAATAATAAACGGTCCTAGCTATGTTAAGAATATATATAAGAAAAATGTTCTATACATTTAAGAAGACAAGAGAAATAAATATTTACCTCTTTCATGTAGGTAATATAGCGGTGTTATAAAAGTATAATAACTGATGCGGGTAGTTTGTTTCAAACTATAACACATATAACTCTATCAGTGAAGCCCTTTAGTATAGGTCAACTGGGAAACTATAACACATATAACCCTATCAGTGAAGTCCTTTAGTATAGGTCAACTGGGAAACTATAACACATATAACCCTATCAGTGAAGTCCTTTAGTATAGGTCAACTGGGAAACTATAACACATATAACCCTATCAGTGAAGTCCTTTAGTATAGGTCAACTGGGAAACTATAACACATATAACCCTATCAGTGAAGTCATTTAGTATAGGTCAACTGGGAAACTATAACACATATAACCCTATCAGTGAAGCCCTCTGGGAAACTATAACACATATAACTCTATCAGTGAAGCCCTTTAGTATAGGTCAACTGGGAAACTATAACACATATAACCCTATCAGTGAAGTCCTTTAGTATAGGTCAACTGGGAAATTATAACACATATAACCCTATCAGTGAAGTCCTTTAGTATAGGTCAACTGGGAAACTATAACACATATAACCCTATCAGTGAAGTCCTTTAGTATAGGTCAACTGGGAAACTATAACACATATAACCCTATCAGTGAAGTCCTTTAGTATAGGTCAACTGGGAAATTATAACACATATAACCCTATCAGTGAAGTCCTTTAGTATAGGTCAACTAACAGAAGTATTACGGGTATGGAAAAAATTCTAAATAAGCCTACAAGAGTCATTGCGGGCCACTCTGACTGGTCAGGTGGGCTCGATTGTGGCCCGCGGGCCGCCTGTTGTACGCCCCTCCTTTAGACAGAATATCTATCACTGTTAAGTAATACTGTGATCTGTCGGCCAACTACATTTTCCAGCCTGTGGCGTTTGGGGGAGTCGGGATACTGACTGCGAGATTCCTATCTTCACTGGCGGCTAGCCTGACGAAGGTGACTGGTGAAGCTCGTGAGGGCACTTGGTTGTTCCAGCTCCTCAGCCTCGCCATCGCCCGAGGTAACGCTGCAGACGTGCTGGCTTGCCTAAAAAATCATTAGAGAGGTTTCCCAGTGCTCCTCGCGATACTGTTATCTTTTGATCTAGTAGCAGCTCGTTTGTCCACCCCTTTCGCCTGCCTTTGGTTGTATGTCGTCCTAGATGTGGGTATTACCTGCTTGTGTGTTGTATGTGGTCCTAGATGTGTGTATTACCTGCTTATGTGGTCCTAGATGTATGTATTACCTGCTGGTGTGTTGTATGTGGTCCCAGATGTGTGGATTACCTGTTTTTGTGTTGTATGTGGTCCCAAATGTGTGTGCTACCCGCTTCTGTGATTTGTTTCTTCTTCCTCTCTTCCGAGAAACAATCCTGTATTTTTTTAATCTATTCCATGCGTTAAGTAATTAGCAGCAACAACAAACCGATTTTCAGTTGTAAAAAGAATCTTTAAACCTTCACCATTTACATTAACACATACCATACGTTGTCCCAGCCACAAATAAACAGTAAAAAAAACTTACTTTGCGGTTAAATTCTTCACAATTAAAAGAAAAATATTTCTAACACGTTTCTAGACAACACCAAGTTTACACCTTCAATATCCGGTAAAAGTAAAAACAAATTCTGGAGACATTTAACGAAACGAAACTATGTAAAGAAAAACGAAAATTAAACGAAGACAAATAGTAAATTTTAATTTTTATTAAATAAAATACCAGTAATTCACTGCAGTAGATTTAATCAACTTTACTCTCTCTGCACGAAAGAAGAAAAAAATTCCTGACTTAGTGCTTAATATATAGAGAGGGGGAGAGTTTGGTGTTACTTCATATAGAGAGGGGTATTGGAAGAGAGTGCCGTGTAATAGATATAGAGAGGGAGAGAGTTAGTGCTAATTGATATAAAGAGGGGGATATTCAAATTATCCCCTGTGGGGCGTGCACCCCACGTTGAGAATCCCTCATAAATAAATATATGTGAGTGTGTTTCTATGACTGCTATTTCTAGCATGTATGGACACTTTAGAAATAGCAGCGAAAAACGGAAAACAGCAGAAAGAAGGACACACACCTATATATATATATATACCAGCTATACACTCACCCATACATATATATATATACCAGCTATACACACACCAATATCTACGTATAGGTGTGTGTGCGCGCGTGTATGTATATATAAATATATATATTTAAATGTATATATCTGTGCATATATATATGTATATATATATATATATACAGATACATAATTATATATATATATATATACGTGTGTGACCTTCTTTCTTATGTTTCCCGTGTTTCGCTGCTATTTCTAAAGTGTCCATATATGCTAGAAATAGCAGTCAAATACACCAAACAAACTGCACACCCGCAAAATTTTTGCCTCGATTTTTGCGATTAAGTAAGACAAGAGTTATCTTTCTTGGCAAATTGTTAAAAAACTTTTGCCTGATTTTAAGCCAAAGTTTTTTAATGGCTGCCACTTCCGGTTTTTGTTGTGCGCCTACAGGACTGCAGTAAACCTGCTAGAAATAGCAGTCATAGCAACACACTCACATATATTTATTTATGAGGGATTCTCAACGTGGGGTGCACGCCCCACAGGGGATAATTTGAATATAATAGGGGTCAATTTGAAAGTCATATAATACGACCCAACTCCCTGTTACACTTCGTATACACATGTTATCGTGTATCTGGCAGCACCTGCGAGAAGTTTGTTTACATTAATAAAAACGATGATTCGTTGTCTTCAGTAGTTCCAAACCTTTTTTGCTCCATGCCCCACCTCAACGTTTAAAAATTAGGTTTATGTTCCCTTTTAATATAGAAATAAACCGAGTCTTGTAAAAGTGTTACTACTGTAATATAAAGTAGAAATGCTTTAATTAAACAAAGCTACGATGCCGCGATGATCAAAACAAACTTCAAAATATAAACAAACTTCTCGTAGCTGCTGCCAGATACAGGATAACATGTGAACAAAGTGTAACTGGAAGTTTGATCGTATTATATCACTTTCTAATTGGCCCCTATTAAATTCAAATTGCCCCCTGTGGGGCGTGTACCCTTCGTTGAGAATCCCTGATATATAAATATACATAAGTGTGTTGTTATGACTGCTATTTCTAGTAGGTTTATGGCTGTCCTGTAGACGCACAACAAAAACCGGAAGTGGCAGCCATTAAAAAACTTTGGCTTAAAATCAGCCAAAAGATTTTCAATAATAGTAAAATTTTATTTTTGACAAGGACGATAACTTTTGTCTTACTTAATCGCAAAAATCGAGGCAAAAATTTTGCGGGTGTGCAGTTTACACGCTAAAATAAACCTGCTAGAAATAGCAGTCATAGCAACTCACATATATTTATATATCATATATATATATATATATATATATATATCAGCCAAACACACACACTTATATATGTACGTGTGTGTGTGTTGACCGCTATATATATATATAGCAGCCAAACACATACACAGACACACATATATATATATATACATGTGTGTGTGTTTGTGTGTGTGTCCTCCTCTCGTCTATGGCTGCTATTTTTACATTGTCCTTCTTTTTGTTATTTTTCTCGGGATTTGCCCGGATTCGAACATGCGACCACCTATTTACAATATAGAATCTTTACAGCTTTACTGACTTTTAAGTAATCCAAGTTGTAACCCCGGATTTAGTAGTGTTTAATTTATTTTGAAGTATTTTATTATTGGCCTTAGTTAGACGATCGTCCAAGACCATGCTGGGGCATATATATATGTATATATATGTGTGTGTGTGTGTGTATGCTGGGGCATATATATATATGTGTGTGTGTGTGTATATATATATATATATATGTGTGTGTGTGTGTATATATATATATGTGTGTGTGTGTGTGTCCTTTCTGTTATTCGCTGCTATTTCTAAAGTGTCCATATATATATCATATATATATATATATGATATATAAATATATGTAAGTGAGTTGCTATGACTGCTATTTCTAGCAGGTTTATTTTTAGCGTGTAAACTGCACACCCTCAAAATTTTTGCCTCGATTTTTGCGATTAAGTAAGACAAAAGTTATCGTCCTTGTCAAAAATAAAATTTTACTATTATTGAAAATCTTTTGGCTGATTTTAAGCCAAAGTTTTTTAATGGCTGCCACTTCCGGTTTTTGTTGTGCGTCTACAGGACTGCAGTAAACCTGCTAGAAATAGCAGTCATAGCAACACACTCACATATATTTATTTATGAGGGATTCTCAACGTGGGGTGCACGCCCCACAGGGGATAATTTGAATATAATAGGGGTCAATTTGAAAGTCATATAATACGACCCAACTCCCTGTTACACTTCGTATACACATGTTATCGTGTATCTGGCAGCACCTGCGAGAAGTTTGTTTACATTTTGGGGTTTGCTTTGATGATCGCTGCATCGCAGCTTTGTTTAAATAAAGGGTTTCTACTTTATATTACAGTAATAACACTTTTACAAGACTCGGATTGTTTTTATATTAAAGGGGACATGTTTTTTAAACTCTGAACTCAGCATCTTTCTGTTGTTCTCCGGGATTCTAGCAAAGTATAAAAATATATATATATATATCTGGCAGTCAACCTCAGACTCGAAAAAGCCGCCGCTAATCGTGATCGTTGGGGTTATAATTAGACTAAAGTGCTTCCACTGGGCACCATTAGCTGATTGTGATCATTGGAGAATTCTTTCTGCGCTGAAAGAGCCTAGGACTAAAAGATATATATATAGATGTCGAAACGGCAGTAGCACAGCCGTTGGGGTCCTGAATATTTTCACATCTATATATGTGTGTGTATTCTGCGACATTTATAATTACATAAGCAAGCATATTTGAATAACAAAATTTGAGGTTTAAATACTTTATTTTTTATCAATAACATAGAGAAAGGCATGAACAACACCACATGTTAATTACTTTAATATTGAAAGTAGGCTTATAAATATTAAAAAAGCAGATTTTTGTATCTTTCATGGTGGTCTGGTGGGTGATACCAGAGATGGTGGTAGTCCTGGTTTCGGTTTCAATCCCGGTCATGGGTTACATATAAGGTCTCATTTTCTTCTTATCTCTAGATATAAATATATATACATAAGGTAATTTGGTAGAATTGTTAGAACATCAGATAGAATTCTTTGCAGTATTTTTCCAGTTCTTTACTCTGAGTTCAACTTTACCTTTCTTCCATTCGGTGTCGATAAGTCTTGAATATGTCTAACGTAGCAATAATTGGAGCTACTTAACCAAGTTTTCCCAACCTAGTCGATGTCACCTACTGGTTGGCGATTTAAACTGTTGGCTGGGACAATGACCAACTAATCAGTCAGATTCGAACTCACTATGTCTGGCATATATTTTATATTTTATATTTGAATGAAGTTCTGTAAGTAACCTGGTGGCTTAGATGGCAATACTGCTCGAATAGATGGCTTCTATTATGAAGTTATAAGTTCATTCCCTATCCAGGATTGTAGAATTAATTTTATTTAGTTATTATTTAATCAATTGTTTTAACAAACAAATTATATCTATAAAACGCCAAATATAGTGAGTTCAAATCTGACTGACATGCATGGTATATATTTATGTTTCATTATACAACGACACAATACACAGGAACTTATAAAGATATGTATATATTGTCCAGGAGTTTCGAGTTTAGTGGGAATTGGTACAACTCTCAATTGGAGCTAGTTCCTGCAAGATCAGCATAAATAATGTTATACCTTTTCATGAAATCTTGCACACCCGATATTTTATACATGATTATTTAAAGGTGAACAAAAACCAAAGAACATTGTGCAGCATTTCTCAACCTTTCTACCCATGTCGATCTCTTGAAATAGTTTTTATGTCTCAGGGAAGCCCTGCATAAAATATACTTTTTCTAACTCTAGAGCAGTGGTTCCCAAATCGTGTGCTGCGAGATGAAACAAGATGAGCTGCAAAAGACTAAGATTAAGTTTTAAGATGTGAAAAATATAAAACTGAAATTTCATATAAAAATTCAAATATAGCTACAGCCACAAACCTAGGCTCCACACCCCGCAATGCAAAGGATAGTAAGATAGTACCAAGGCCTGACTCACCTCTTCCACTCCATTGAGACCTCTGCCATACTTGGTCCCTGTACTGCTGATTTCCTCCATAAAGTCGGCAGGAAAGACGACAGGAGTGAAGTGTCTGTCCCTCCCCCGACTTCTTACTTCTTTTTTTTTCTCATTTTCATTATCTTTTCTCTTCTTGCTTATCTCTGCTATACCACGGCATCAAAAACATATATGATATATGTATGTATGGTATAGGTGTATTTATATTTAGGATAGTTATCAAAGGTAAATAGACTGGTTGGAGCAATAACAGTCTTGTTTATGTATATACACACACATATATATATATATATATATATATATATATATATATATATATGTTTGTTCTTGTATTTCCATAGAAAAGGTAAAGAAAAGAAGAATGCTCTATGTATTGTACAGAGCTATTTAATTACATAATAAACAACAGAATATAATTATTCCATGCAAATAGACTTAGAATGGAAAACATTCAGACTGAGAAGAATGGATAATGAGCGTCGTAAGAGAAATTGGCCAACAATTAATATTAATGGAAATGTAGAAGAATTTCATATTAGTGATATGAATGTTTCGTGTGATCACTGTGGAGCTTTGAAATTTAGAAATGAAAATTGTAACTGTTGTACTAAAGGAAAGGTTGTGTTGCCACCATTGCAAATATACCCTGAGAGACTGAGAAATCTCTTTGAAAGAGATTTCTCAGTCTCTCAGGGTATATATTCCCGCCGTTGTAATAAAAATTTTAATAGAAAAACGGCGGGAATATATGTTACAACCCAATCTATATATATTTGGGTTGTAACATATATTCCCGCCGTTGAAATAAAAATTTTAATAGAAAAACGGCGGGAATATATGTTACAACGAAACTATATATATTTGGGTTGTAACATATATTCCCGCCGTTGAAATAAAAATTTTAATAGAAAAACGGCGGGAATATATGTTACAACCCAATCTACATATATTTGGGTTGTAACATATATTCCCGCCGTTGAAATAAACATTTTAATAGAAAAACGGCGGGAATATATGTTACAACCCAAATATATATAGATTGGGTTGTAACATATATTCCCGCCGTTTTTCTATTAAAATTTTTATTTCAACGGCGGGAATATATGTTACAACCCAAATATATGTAGATTGGATTGTAACATATATTCCCGCCGTTTTTCTATTAACATTTTTATTTCAACGGCGGGAATATATGTTACAACTCAAATATATATAGATTGGGTTGTAACATATATTCCCGCCGTTTTTCTATTAAAATTTTTACTTCACCGGCGGGAATATGTTACAACCCAAATATATATATATTGAGTTGTAACATGGGTTACATATAAGGACTCATTTTTTTTCTTTTCTTTCTTTCAGTTTTCTTCTTATCTCTAGATATAAATATATATACATAAGGTAATTTGGTAGAATTGTTAGAACATCAGATAGAATTCTTTGCAGTATTTTTCCAGTTCTTTACTCTGAGTTCAACTTTACCTTTCTTCCATTCGGTGTCGATAAGTCTTGAATATGTCTAACGTAGCAATAACTGGAGCTACTTAACCAAGTTTTCCCAACCTAGTCGATGTCACCTACTGGTTGGCGATTTAAACTGTTGGCTGGAACAATGACCAACTAATCAGTCAGATTCGAACTCACTATGTCTGGCATATATTTTATATTTTATATTTGAATGAAGTTCCGTAAGTAACCTGGTGGCTTAGATGGCAATACTGCTCGAATAGATGGCTTCTATTATGAAGTTATAAGTTCAGTCCCTATCCAGGATTGTAGAATTAATTTTATTTAGTTATTATTTAATCAATTGTTTTAACAAACAAATTATATCTATAAAACGCCAAATATAGTGAGTTCAAATCTGACTGACATGCATGGTATATATTTATGTTTCATTATACAACGACACAATACACAGGAACTTATAAAGATATGTATATATTGTCCAGGAGTTTCGAGTTTAGTGGGAATTGGTACAACTCTCAATTGGAGCTAGTCCCTGCAAGATCAACATAAATAATGTTATACCTTTTCATGAAATCTTGCACACCCGATATTTTATACATGATTATTTAAAGGTGAACAAAAACCAAAGAACATTGTGCAGCATTTCTCAACCTTTCTACCCATGTCGATCTCTTGAAATAGTTTTTATGTCTCAGGGAAGCCCTGCATAAAATATACTTTTTCTATCTCTAGAGCAGTGGTTCCCAAATCGTGTGCTGCGAGATGAAACAAGATGAGCTGCAAAAGACTAAGATTAAGTTTTATGATGTGAAAAAAATAAAACTGAAATTTCATATAAAAGTTCAAATATAGCTACAGCCACAAACCTAGGCTCCACACCCCGCAATGCAGAGGATAGTAAGATAGTACCAAGGCCTGACTCACCTCTTCCACTCCATTGAGACCTCTGCCATACTTGGTCCCTGTACTGCTGATTTCCTCCATAAAGTCGGGAGGAAAGACGACAGGAGCCTCATGAGGAGGGGCGACTATTGTAGCAGGTGTCTCTGGCCTTGCTCCGAGGTAACGCTTTTACGTTTCTTCCACAGGTTGCGGCTGAGGGACCACTTAGACTGGGGTGAAGTGTCTGTCCCTCCCCCGACTTCTTACTTCTTTTTTTTTTCTCCTTTTCATTTTCTTTTCTCTTCTTGCTTATCTCTGCTATACCACGGCATCAAAAACATATATGATATATGTATGTATGGTATAGGTGTATTTATATTTAGGATAGTTATGAAAGGTAAATAGACTGGTTGGAGCAATAACAGTCTTGTTTATGTATATACACACACATATATATATATATATATATATATATATATATATATGTTTGTTCTTGTATTTCCATAGAAAAGGTAAAGAAAAGAAGAATGCTCTATGTATTGTACAGAGCTATTTAATTACATAATAAACAACAGAATATAATTATTCCATGCAAATAGACTTAGAATGGAAAACATTCAGACTGAGAAGAATGGATAATGAGCGTCGTAAGAGAAATTGGCCAACAATTAATATTAATGGAAATGTAGAAGAATTTCATATTAGTGATATGAATGTTTCGTGTGATCACTGTGGAGCTTTGAAATTTAGAAATGAAAATTGTAACTGTTGTACTAAAGGAAAGGTTGTGTTGCCACCATTGCAAATATACCCTGAGAGACTGAGAAATCTCTTTGAAAGAGATTTCTCAGTCTCTCAGGGTATATATTCCCGCCGTTGAAATAAAAATTTTAATAGAAAAACGGCGGGAATATATGTTACAACCCAATCTATATATATTTGGGTTGTAACATATATTCCTGCCGTTGAAATAAAAATTTTAATAGAAAAACGGCGGGAATATATGTTACAACGAAACTATATATATTTGGGTTGTAACATATATTCCCGCCGTTGAAATAAAAATTTTAATAGAAAAACGGCGGGAATATATGTTACAACCCAATCTACATATATTTGGGTTGTAACATATATTCCCGCCGTTGAAATAAACATTTTAATAGAAAAACGGCGGGAATATATGTTACAACCCAAATATATATAGATTGGGTTGTAACATATATTCCCGCCGTTTTTCTATTAAAATTTTTATTTCAACGGCGGGAATATATGTTACAACCCAAATATATGTAGATTGGATTGTAACATATATTCCCGCCGTTTTTCTATTAAAATTTTTATTTCAACGGCGGGAATATATGTTACAACTCAAATATATATAGATTGGGTTGTAACATATATTCCCGCCGTTTTTCTATTAAAATTTTTACTTCACCGGCGCGAATATGTTACAACCCAAATATATATATATTGAGTTGTAACATGGGTTACATATAAGGTCTCATTTTTTTTCTTTTCTTTCTTTCAGTTTTCTTCTTATCTCTAGATATAAATATATATACATAAGGTAATTTGGTAGAATTGTTAGAACATCAGATAGAATTCTTTGCAGTATCTTTCCAGTTCTTTACTCTGAGTTCAACTTTACCTTTCTTCCATTCGGTGTCGATAAGTCTTGAATATGTCTAACGTAGCAATAACTGGAGCTACTTAACCAAGTTTTCCCAACCTAGTCGATGTCACCTACTGGTTGGCGATTTAAACTGTTGGCTGGGACAATGACCAACTAATCAGTCAGATTCGAACTCACTATGTCTGGCATATATTTTATATTTTATATTTGAATGAAGTTCTGTAAGTAACCTGGTGGCTTAGATGGCAATACTGCTCGAATAGATGGCTTCTATTATGAAGTTATAAGTTCATTCCCTATCCAGGATTGTAGAATTAATTTTATTTAGTTATTATTTAATCAATTGTTTTAACAAACAAATTATGTCTATAAAACGCCAAATATAGTGAGTTCAAATCTGACTGACATGCATGGTATATATTTATGTTTCATTATACAGCGACACAATACACAGGAACTTATAAAGATATGTATATATTGTCCAGGAGTTTCGAGTTTAGTGGGAATTGGTACAACTCTCAATTGGAGCTAGTCCCTGCAAGACCAGCATAAATAATGTTATACCTTTTCATGAAATCTTACACACCCGATATTTTATACATGATTATTTAAAGGTGAACAAAAACCAAAGAACATTGTGCAGCATTTCTCAACCTTTCTACCCATGTCGATCTCTTGAAATAGTTTTTATGTCTCAGGGAAGCCCTGCATAAAATATACTTTTTCTATCTCTAGAGCAGTGGTTCCCAAATCGTGTGCTGCGAGATGAAACAAGATGAGCTGCAAAAGACTAAGATTAAGTTTTATGATGTGAAAAATATAAAACTGAAATTTCATATAAAAGTTCAAATATAGCTACAGCCACAAACCTAGGCTCCACACCCCGCAATGCAGAGGATAGTAAGATAGTACCAAGGCCTGACTCACCTCGTCCACTCCATTGAGACCTCTGCCATACTTGGTCCCTGTACTGCTGATTTCCTCCATAAAGTCGGGAGGAAAGACGACAGGAGCCTCATGAGGAGGGGCGACTATTGTAGCAGGTGTCTCTGGCCTTGCTCCGAGGTAACGCTTTTACGTTTCTTCCACAGGTTGCGGCTGAGGGACCACTTAAACTGGGGTGAAGTGTCTGTCCCTCCCCCGACTTCTTACTTCTTTTTTTTCTCCTTTTCATTTTCTTTTCTCTTCTTGCTTATCTCTGCTATACCACGGCATCAAAAACATATATGATATATGTATGTATGGTATAGGTGTATTTATATTTAGGATAGTTATCAAAGGTAAATAGACTGGTTGGAGCAATAACAGCCTTGTTTATGTATATACACACACATATATATATATATATATATATATATGTTTGTTCTTGTATTTCCATAGAAAAGGTAAAGAAAAGAAGAATGCTCTATGTATTGTACAGAGCTATTTAATTACATAATAAACAACAGAATATAATTATTCCATGCAAATAGACTTAGAATGGAAAACATTCAGACTGAGAAGAATGGATAATGAGCGTCGTAAGAGAAATTGGCCAACAATTAATATTAATGGAAATGTAGAAGAATTTCATATTAGTGATATGAATGTTTCGTGTGATCACTGTGGAGCTTTGAAATTTAGAAATGAAAATTGTAACTGTTGTAATAAAGGAAAGGTTGTGTTGCCACCATTGCAAATATACCCTGAGAGACTGAGAAATCTCTTTGAAAGAGATTTCTCAGTCTCTCAGGGTATATATTCCCGCCGTTGAAATAAAAATTTTAATAGAAAAACGGCGGGAATATATGTTACAACCTAATCTACATATTTTTGGGTTGTAACATATATTCCCGCCGTTGAAATAAATATTTTAATAGAAAAACGGCGGGAATATATGTTACAACCCAATCTATATATATTTGAGTTGTAACATACTTTCCCGCCGTTGAAATAAAAATGTTAATAGAAAAACAGCGGGAATATATGTTACAACCCAATCTATATATATTTGGGTTGTAACATATATTCCCGCCGTTGAAATAAAAATGTTAATAGAAAAACGGCGGGAATATATGTTACAACCCTATCTATATATATTTGAGTTGTAACATATATTCCCGCCGTTGAAATAAAAATTTTAATAGAAAAACGGCGGGAATATATGTTACAACTCAAACTACATATATTTGGGTTGTAACATATATTCCCGCCGTTGAAATAAAAATGTTAATAGAAAAACGGCGGGAATATATGTTACAACCCTATCTATATATATTTGAGTTGTAACATATATTCCCACCGTTGAAATAAAAATTTTAATAGAAAAACGGCGGGAATATATGTTACAACCCAAACTACATATATTTGGGTTGTAACATATATTCCCGCCGTTGAAATAAAAATTTTAATAGAAAAACGGCGGGAATATATGTTACAACCCAATCTATATATATTTGGGTTGTAACATATATTCCCGCCGTTGAAATAAAAATTTTAATAGAAAAACGGCGGGAATATATGTTACAACGAAACTATATATATTTGGGTTGTAACATATATTCCCGCCGTTGAAATAAAAATTTTAATAGAAAAACGGCGGGAATATATGTTACAACCCAATCTACATATATTTGGGTTGTAACATATATTCCCGCCGTTGAAATAAACATTTTAATAGAAAAACGGCGGGAATATATGTTACAACCCAAATATATATAGATTGGGTTGTAACATATATTCCCGCCGTTTTTCTATTAAAATTTTTATTTCAACGGCGGGAATATATGTTACAACCCAAATATATGTAGATTGGATTGTAACATATATTCCCGCCGTTTTTCTATTAACATTTTTATTTCAACGGCGGGAATATATGTTACAACTCAAATATATATAGATTGGGTTGTAACATATATTCCCGCCGTTTTTCTATTAAAATTTTTACTTCACCGGCGGGAATATGTTACAACCCAAATATATATATATTGAGTTGTAACATGGGTTACATATAAGGTCTCATTTTTTTTCTTTTCTTTCTTTCAGTTTTCTTCTTATCTCTAGATATAAATATATATACATAAGGTAATTTGGTAGAATTGTTAGAACATCAGATAGAATTCTTTGCAGTATTTTTCCAGTTCTTTACTCTGAGTTCAACTTTACCTTTCTTCCATTCGGTGTCGATAAGTCTTGAATATGTCTAACGTAGCAATAACTGGAGCTACTTAACCAAGTTTTCCCAACCTAGTCGATGTCACCTACTGGTTGGCGATTTAAACTGTTGGCTGGGACAATGACCAACTAATCAGTCAGATTCGAACTCACTATGTCTGGCATATATTTTATATTTTATATTTGAATGAAGTTCTGTAAGTAACCTGGTGGCTTAGATGGCAATACTGCTCGAATAGATGGCTTCTATTATGAAGTTATAAGTTCATTCCCTATCCAGGATTGTAGAATTAATTTTATTTAGTTATTATTTAATCAATTGTTTTAACAAACAAATTATATCTATAAAACGCCAAATATAGTGAGTTCAAATCTGACTGACATGCATGGTATATATTTATGTTTCATTATACAGCGACACAATACACAGGAACTTATAAAGATATGTATATATTGTCCAGGAGTTTCGAGTTTAGTGGGAATTGGTACAACTCTCAATTGGAGCTAGTCCCTGCAAGACCAGCATAAATAATGTTATACCTTTTCATGAAATCTTGCACACCCGATATTTTATACATGATTATTTAAAGGTGAACAAAAACCAAAGAACATTGTGCAGCATTTCTCAACCTTTCTACCCATGTCGATCTCTTGAAATAGTTTTTATGTCTCAGGGAAGCCCTGCATAAAATATACTTTTTCTATCTCTAGAGCAGTGGTTCCCAAATCGTGTGCTGCGAGATGAAACAAGATGAGCTGCAAAAGACTAAGATTAAGTTTTATGATGTGAATAATATAAAACTGAAATTTCATATAAAAGTTCAAATATAGCTACAGCCACAAACCTAGGCTCCACACCCCGCAATGCAGAGGATAGTAAGATAGTACCAAGGCCTGACTCACCTCTTCCACTCCATTGAGACCTCTGCCATACTTGGTCCGTGTACTGCTGATTTCCTCCATAAAGTCGGGAGGAAAGATGACAGGAGCCTCATGAGGAGGGGCGACTATTGTAGCAGGTGTCTCTGGCCTTGCTCCGAGGTAACGCTTTTACGTTTCTTCCACAGGTTGCGGCTGAGGGACCACTTAGACTGGGGTGAAGTGTCTGTCCCTCCCCCGACTTCTTACTTCTTTTTTTTTCTCCTTTTCATTTTCTTTTCTCTTCTTGCTTATCTCTGCTATACCACGGCATCAAAAACATATATGATATATGTATGTATGGTATAGGTGTATTTATATTTAGGATAGTTATCAAAGGTAAATAGACTGGTTGGAGCAATAACAGTCTTGTTTATATATATACACACACATATATATATTTACATGTTTGTTCTTGTATTTCCATAGAAAAGGTAAAGAAAAGAAGAGTGCTCTATGTATTGTACAGAGCTATTTAATTACATAATAAACAACAGAATGGAAAACATTCAGACAGAGAAGAATGGATAATGAGCGTTGTAAGAGAAATTGGCCAACAATTAATATTAATGGAAATGTAGAAGAATTTCATATTAGTGATATGAATGTTTCGTGTGATCACTGTGGAGCTTTGAAATTTAGAAATGAAAATTGTAACTGTTGTAATAAAGGAAAGGTTGTGTTGCCACCATTGCAAATATACCCTGAGAGACTGAGAAATCTCTTTGAAAGAGGCCAGGAAGCAGTTGATTTCACAGAAACATCTGCAATTAAAACTACATTTATTTCACTTCATTTGGTGTTACCACCCGGCAGAGGCCCGTATAGCTTTCATATTCAGGGTCAAACATATCACTACACCCCCATCTCTGTAACCTGCAGAAAATACACCACAATATGGCCAGTTATATATTATTGATGGGAACGAAGGTATGTAGCACAGATTGGAAGTACAACCAAATAATTGTTTCTGGCACAAGGCCAGCAATTACTGGTACTTTATTCTATCGACCTCATAAGGATGAAAACAAATCAACCTTGGAGGGATTTGAACCCAGAACGTAAATGGCCATAACCCTATGCTGTAAAGCATGGTGTCTGGCGCTCTACCGATACTGCCAATCCACTGCCCTAGTACCAACAAATAATGACTGCTCACCACAAAAAATGGCTATGATAAGAGAAGTGTTGCATGAACGTAATTCATATGTCGAAGTGTACAATACAATGCATGGCATCACAAATGAATATATATATATATATATATATATATATATATATATACTACTAAAGTGTATGTAAAATTTTAAAATAAATACTTAAATTCAATTTGTATAATTACACATACAATATGTTTTGTTGTAAAACCCTAAATAATGATTTAAGAAATGATGTCAATCTCTTTGTACAGAGAAAAACAATTTATATATATGCATCGTGTGCGCGTGTATACTCCATTTAAGACAGTGAAAAACCTAGTACCTCCTTCAAAGAATGCCAAATAGTTTATGCCTAAGGTGTAACACTAATTAAGTTACCGGTGTAGATATTTCAGTTGAACCCTGCTTCAAACATGCATATTATTATTATATATTTTCAAACACACTTACATACATTATATTTATACACATAGAAATAATAAGTTAAAACTAAAGTATAATGATATAACAACAGTATATAATAGTTTTCTTCACTTTATTGAAATGCAATCGTTTTAAAGAAAAAACATGACAGTATAAGAAATATTTAATATGATAACATAATATTTCAGGTAGGATGGTGGTTTCTCTATGATGGTGGTTTCTCTTTGAACTAATAATTGTTTCTATTTTAGGCACAAGGTCAGTAATTAACCAGTACATTACTGGTACTTTATTTTATCGACCCCGTAAGGATGAAAGGCAAAGTTGACCTCGGATCGTAAAGGGACGTAACTATGCTGGAAAGCATGGCGTCAGACCCTCTACCGATACTGCCAATTCACCATACAGTATAATTAATACAAATATGCATATAGATAGCAATATATATACACTAATATGTATGTACATATTTACACATATGTACATATATATAGGGAGAGAGAGAGACACATGTATGTATATATATATACACATGCGTGTATGCATGTGTGTTTATGTACATTCTTCGGTATATATATCGGTATACACATTGGAGACAGAGAGAGAGAGAGTTGAAACGAGAGGTGAGAGAGTTGAAACAAGAGAGGAGATGGTTGAAACACGAGGAGAGAGAGAGAGTTGAAACGAGAGGAGAGAGAGAGAGTTGAAACGAGGAGAGAGTTGAAACGAGGAGAGAGTTGAAACAAGAGGGTGAGGGGAGAGAGGAAGAGAGAGAGAGAGAGGAAGAGAGAGAGAGGGGATGAGAGAGAGGAATAGAGATAGAGGGGAAGAGAGAGAGAGGGAGAGAAGGGGATGAAACAAGAGGGTGAGGGATGAAACAACAGAGAGAGGGGAGAGAAAGAGAGAGGGGATAGAAAGAGAGAGAGAGAGAGAGAGAGAGAGAGAGAGAGAGAGGGAGAGAGAGAGAGAGAGAGAGAAAGAATTGAAACAAGAGAGAGATGAAACAAGTGAGGGATTAGAGAGAGATGAAACAAGTGAGGGATTAGAGTGTTGAAACAAGAGCGAGAGAGCGAGATGAAATGAGAGAAAGAGAGTGAGATGAAATGAGAGAGTGGGAGCGAGATGAAACGAGACAGGGAGAGCGAGATGAAATGAGAGAGTTAGAGTGAGATGAAACGAGAGAGTGAGAGCGAGATGAAACGAGAGACAGAGAGAGCGAGATGACACGAGACACAGAGCGAGATGAAATGAGAGAGAGAGAGAGATGAAACGAGAGAGAGAGTGCGAGATGAAACGAGAGTGAGAGAGCGAGATGAAACGAGAGAGTGAGAGCGAGATGAAATGAGAGAGAGAGAGAACGAGATGAAATGAGAGAGAGAGAGAGCGAGATGAAATGAGACATAGAGAGATGAAACGAGAGAGAGATGAAACGAGAAAGAGGGGAAACGAGAGAGAGGAGACGTGAGTAGAGAGCGAGATGAAACAGGAGAGAGAGAGCGAGATGAAACAGGAGAGAGAGAGCGAGATGAAACGAGAGGGAGAGAGAGATGAAACGAGAGAGCGAGAGAGAGATAGAGGGAAATGAAACGACAGAGAGAGAGACAGATGAAACGAGGGATATAGAGTTGAAACGAGAGAGAGAGATGAAACGAGAGAGAGGAAGAGAGAGATAGAACGAGAGAGAGGAAGAGAGAGATGAAACGAGAGAGAAGAAGACAGAGGTGAAACGAGAGAGAGAGAGAGCGAGATGAAACGAGAGAGAGAGCGAGATGAAACGAGAGAGAGGAAGAGAGAGAGCGAGAGATGAAACTCTGTCATGGACATATCTGCCCCTGGGGCTAATAATTGTCATGTAATGTTATGGACATCTCTGCCCCTGTGGCTAATAATTCTGTCATGTAATGTTATGGACATCTCTGCCCCTGTGGCTAATAATTCTGTCAAGTAATGTTATGGAAATCTCTGCCCCTGTGGCTAATAATTCTGACATGTAATGTTATGGAATCTCTGCCCCTGTGGCTAATAAATCTGTCATTTAATGTTACGGACATCTCTGCCCCTGTGGCTAATAAATCTGTCATGTAATGTTATGGACATCTCTGCCCCTGTGGCTAATAATTCTGACATGTAATGTTATGGACATCTCTGCCCCTGTAGCTAATAATTCTGACATGTAATGTTATGGACATCTCTGCCCCTGTGGCTAATAAATTCGTCATGTAATGTTATGGACATCTCTGCCCCTGTGGCTAATAAATCTGTCATGTAATGTTATGGACATCTCTGCCCCTGTGGCTAATAATTCTGACATGTAATGTTATGGACATCTCTGCCCCTGTGGCTAATAATTCTGAGAGAGATGAAACAAGTGAGGGATTAGAGAGAGATGAAACAAGTGAGGGATTAGAGTGTTGAAACAAGAGAGAGAGAGGAAGAGAGAGTGAGAGCGAAATCAAACGAGAGAGAGCGAGATGAAATGAGAGAGTGAGAGCGAGATGAAACGAGAGAGAGAGAGAGAGCGAGATGAAATGAGAGAGAGAGAGCGAGATGAAATGAGAGAGAGAGAGCGAGATGAAACGAGACAGAGAGAGCGGGATGAAACGAGACAGAGAGAGCGAGAGCGAGATGAAACGAGACAGAGAGAGCGAGATGAAACGAGAGAGAGAGAGAGCGAGATGAAATGAGAGAGAGAGAGCGAGATGAAATGAGAGAGAGAGAGCGAGATGAAACGAGAGAGTGAGAGCGAGATGAAACGAGACAGAGAGAGCGAGATGAAACAAGAGTGGGAGAGCTAGATGAAACGAGAGAGAGAGGAAACGAGAGAGACGAAACGAGAGAGAGGAAACGAGAGTAGAGAGCGAGATGAAACAGGAGAGAGAGAGCGAGATGAAACAGGAGAGAGAGAGCGAGATGAAACGAGAGGGAGAGAGAGATGAAACGAGAGAGCGAGAGAGAGATAGAGGGAGATGAAACGACAGAGAGAGAGACAGATGAAACGCGGGAGATAGAGATGAAACGAGAGAGAGAGATGAAACGAGAGAGAGGAAGAGAGAGATGGAACGAGAGAGAGGAAGAGAGAGATGGAACGAGAGAGAGGAAGACAGAGATGAAACGAGAGAGAGAGATGAAACGAGAGAGAGGAAGAGAGAGTTGGAACGAGAGAGAGGAAGAGAGAGATGGAACGAGCGAGAGGAAGACAGAGATGAAACGAGACAGAGAGAGATCGAGATGAAACGAGAGAGAGGAAGAGAGAGAGCGCAAGATGAAACGAGAGAGAGAGCGAGAGCGAGATGACACGAGAGAGAGGAAGAGAGAGAGCGCGAGATGAAACGAGAGAGAGGAAGAGAGAGAGCGCGAGATGAAATGAGAGAGAGCGAGATGAAATGAGAGATTGAGAGTGAGATGAAACGAGAGAGAGAGAGAGAGCGAGATGAAATGAGAGAGAGAGAGCGAGATGAAATGAGAGAGAGAGAGCGAGATGAAACGAGACAGAGAGAGCGGGATGAAACGAGACAGAGAGATCGAGATGAAATGAGAGAGAGAGAGCGAGATGAAATGAGAGAGAGAGAGCGAGATGAAACGAGAGAGTGAGAGCGAGATGGAACGAGTCAGAGAGAGCGAGATGAAACGAGAGAGTGAGAGCTAGATGAAACGAGAGAGAGAGGAAACGAGAGAGAGAGGAAACGAGAGAGAGGAAACGAGAGAGAGGAAACGAGAGAGAGGAAACGAGGGTAGAGAGCAAGATGAAACAGGAGAGAGAGAGAGCGAGATGAAACCGGAGAGAGAGAGCGAGATGAAATGAGAGGGAGGGAGAGATGAAACGAGAGAGCGAGAGAGAGATAGAGGGAGATGAAACGAGAGAGTGATAGCTAGATGAAACGAGAGAGAGAGGAATAGAGAGATGGACCGAGAGAGAGGAAGACAGATATGAAACGAGAGAGAGAGAGAGCGAGATGAAACGAGAGAGAGGAAGAGAGAGAGCGCGAGATGAAACGAGAGAGAGAGAGCGAGATGAAACGAGAGAGAGGAAGAGAGAGAGCGCGAGATGAAAGTCTGTCATGTAATGTTATGGACATATCTGCCCTTGGGGCTAATAATTGTCATGTAATGTTATGGACATATCTGCCCTTGGGGCTAATAATTGTCATGTAATGTTATGTACATCTCTGCCCCTGTGGCAAATAATTCTGTCATGTAATGTTATGGACATCTCTGCCCCTGTGGCTAATAATTATGTCATGTAATGTTATGGACATCTCTGCCCCCTGTGGCTAATAATTCTGTCATGTAATGTTATGGACATCTCTGCCCCTGTGGCTAATAAATTCGTCATGTAATGTTATGGACATCTCTGCACCTGTGGCTAATAAATCTGTCATGTAATGTTATGGACATCTCTGCCCCTGTGGCTAATAATTCTGACATGTAATGTTATGGATATCTCTGCCCCTGTGGCTAATAATTCTGAGAGAGATGAAACAAGTGAGGGATAAGAGAGAGATGAAACAAGTGAGGGATTAGAGTGTTGAAACAAGAGAGAGAGAGGAAGAGAGAGTGAGAGCGAGATGAAACGAGAGAGAGAGAGCGAGATGAAATGAGAGAGAGAGAGCGAGTTGAAATGAGAGAGAGAGAGAGCGAGATGAAACGAGACAGAGAGAGCGAAATGAAACGAGAGAGAGAGAGAGCGAAATGAAACGAGACAGATTAGAGCGAGATGAAACGAGAGAGAGAGAGCGAGATGAAATGAGAGAGAGAGAGCGAGATGAAACGAGAGAGTGAGAGCTAGAGGAAACGAGAGAGAGAGAGGAAACGAGAGAGAGAGGAAACGAGAGAGAGGATACGAGAGAGAGGAAACGAGAGTAGAGAGCGAGATGAAACAGGAGAGAGAGAGCGAGATGAAACAGGAGAGAGAGAGCGAGATGAAACGAGAGGGAGAGAGAGATGAAACGAGAGAGCGAGAGAGAGATAGAGGGAGATGAAACGACAGAGAGAGAGACAGATGAAACGAGGGAGATAGAGATGAAACGAGAGAGAGAGATAAAACGAGAGAGAGGAAGAGAGAGATGGAACGAGAGAGAGGAAGAGAGAGATGGAACGAGAGAGAGGAAGACAGAGATGAAACGAGAGAGAGAGCGAGATGAAACGAGAGAGAGGAAGAGAGAGAACGCGAGATGAAACGAGAGAGAGAGCAAGATGAAACGAGAGAGAGGAAGAGAGAGAGCGCGAGATGAAACGAGAGAGAGAGAGCGCGAGATGAAAGTCTGTCATGTAATGTTATGGACATATCTGCCCCTGGGGCTAATAATTGTCATGTAATGTTATGGAAATCCCTGCCCCTGTGGCTAATAATTCTGTCATGTAATGTTATGGACATCGCTGCCCCTGTGGCTAATAATTCTGTCATGTAATGTTATGGACATCTCTGCCCCTGTGGCTAATAAATCTGTCATGTAATGTTATGGACATCTCTGCCCCTGTGGCTAATAATTCTGACATGTAATGTTATGGACATCTCTGCCCCTGTGGCTAATAAATCTGACATGTAATGTTATGGACATCTCTGCCCCTGTGGCTAATAAATCTGTCATGTAATGTTATGGACATCTCTGCCCCTATGGCTAATAATTCTGACATGTAATGTTATGGACATCTCTGCCCCTGTGGCTAATAAATCTGTCATGTAATGTTATGGACATCTCTGCCCCTGTGGCTAATAATTCTGACATGTAATGTTATGGACATCTCTGCCCCTGTGGCTAATAATTCTGACATGTAATGTTATGGACATCTCTGCCCCTGTGGCTAATAATTCTGATTTATTAGCCACAGGGGCAGAGATGTCCATAACATTACATGACAGAATTATTAGCCACAGGGGCAGAGATTTCCATAACATTACATGACAGAATTATTAGCCACAGGGGCAGAGATGACCATAACATTACATGACAATTATTAGCCACAGGGGCAGATATGTCAATAACATTACATGACAGAGTTTCATCTTGCGCTCTCTCTCTCTCGTTTCATCTCGCTCTCCCTCTCTCTCGTTTCATCTCTGTCTTCCTCTCTCTCGTTTCATCTCGCTCTCTCTCTCGTTTCATCTCTGTCTTCCTCTCTCTCGTTCCATCTCTCTCTTCCTCTCTCTCGTTCCATCTCTTTCTTCCTCTCTCTCGTTTCATCTCTATCTCCCTTCTTTCATCTGTCTCTCTCTCTGTCGTTTCATCTTGCGCTCTCTCTCTCTCGTTTCATCTTGCGCTCTCTCTCTCTCTCGTTTCATCTTGCTCTCTCTCTCGTTTCATCTCTGTCTTCCTCTCTCTCGTTCCATCTCTCTCTTCCTCTCTCTCGTTCCATCTCTCTCATCCCCTCTCTCGTTTCATCTCTATCTCCCTCCTTTCATCTGTCTCTCTCTCTGTCGTTTAATCTCGCGCGCTCTCTCTCTCGTTTCATCTTGCGCTCTCTCTCTCTCGTTTCATCTCGCTCTCTTTCTCTCTCGTTTCATCTCTGTCTTCCTCTCTCTCGTTCCATCTCTCTCTTCCTCTCTCTCGTTCCATCTCTCTCTTCCTCTCTCTCGTTTCATCTCTATCTCCCTTCTTTCCTCTGTCTCGCTCTCTGTCGTTTCATCTCGCGCTCTCTCTCTCTCGTTTCATGTCGCGCTCTCTCTCTCTCGTTTCATCTCGCTCTCTCTCTCTCGTTTCATCTCTGTCTTCCTCTCTCTCGTGCCATCTCTCTCTTCCTCTCTCTCTCTTCCTCTCTCTCGTTTCATCTCTATCTCCCTTGTTTCATCTCTCTCTCGCTCTCTCGTTTCATCTCTCTCTCTCCCTCTCGTTTCATCTCGCTCTCTCTCTCCTGTTTAATCTCACTCTCTCTCTCTCGTTTCATCTCTGTCTTCCTCTCTCTCGTTCCATCTCTGTCTTCCTCTCTCTCGTTCCATCTCTCTCTTCCTCTCTCTCGTTTCATCTCTCTCCTGCTCTCTCGTTTCATCTCTCTCTCCCTCTCATTTCATCTCGTTCTCTCTCTCCTGTTTCATCTCGCTCTCTCTCTCTCTTGTTTCATCTCGCTCTCTACTCTCGTTTCCTCTCTCTCTCGTTTCCTCTCTCTCTCGTTTCATCTCTCTCTCCCTCCCGTGTCATCTCGCTCTCTCTCTCTCATTTCATCTCGCTCTCTCTCTCTCGTTTCATCTCGCTCTCCCTCTCTCGTTTCATCCCGCTCTCACTCTCTCATTTCTTCTCGCTCTCTCTCTCTTGTTTCAACACTCTAATCCCTCACTTGTTTAATATCTCTCAGAATTATTAGCCACAGGGGCAGAGATGACCATAACATTACATGTCAGAATTATTAGCCACAAGGGCAGAGATGTCCATAACATTACATGACAGAATTATTAGCCACAGGGGCAGAGATGACCATAACATTACATGACAATTATTAGCCACAGGGGCAGATATGTCAATAACATTACATGACAGAGTTTCATCTCGCGCTCTCTCTCTCTCGTTTCATCTTGCGCTCTCTCTCTCTCGTTTCATCTTGCTCTCTCTCTCGTTTCATCTCTGTCTTCCTCTCTCTCGTTCCATCTCTCTCTTCCTCTCTCTCGTTCCATCTCTCTCATCCTCTCTCTCGTTTCATCTCTATCTCCGTCCTTTCATCTGTCTCTCTCTCTCTCTCGTTTCATCTCTGTCTTCCTCTCTCTCGTTCCATCTCTCTCTCCCTCTCTCTCGTTCCATCTCTCTCATCCTCTCTCTCGTTTTATCTCTATCTCCCTCCTTTCATCTGTCTCTCTCTCTGTCGTTTCATCTCGTGCTCTCTCTCTCTCGTTTCATCTCGCGCTCTCTCTGTCTCGTTTCATCTCGCTCTCTCTCTCTCTCTCGTTTTATCTCTGTCTTACTCTCTCTCGTTCCATCTCTCTCTTCCTCTCTCTCTTCCTCTCTCTCATTTCATCTCTATCTCCCTCGTTTCATCTCTCTCTCGCTCTCTCGTTTCATCTCTCTCTCCCTCTCGTTTCATCTCGCTCTCTACTCTCGTTTCCTCTCTTTCTCGTTCCATCCCGCTCTCTCTCTCTCTCATTACATCTCGCTCTCTCTGTCTCGTTTCATCTCGCTCTCTCTCTCTCTCGTTTCATCTCGCTCTCACTCTCTCGTTTCATCTCGCTTCTCTCACTATTGCGTTTCATCTCGCTCTCCCTGTCTCATTTCATCTCGCTCTCTCTCTCTCTTGTTTCAACACTCTAATCCCTCACTTGTTTTATCTCTCTCTAATCCCTCACTTGTTTCATCTCTCTCAGAATTATTAGCCACAGGGGCAGAGATGTCCATAACATTACATGTCAGAGTTATTAGCCACAGGGGCAGAGATGTCCATAACATTACATGACAATTATTAGCCCCAAGGGCAGATATGTCCATAACATTACATGACAGAGTTTCATCTGGCGCTCTCTCTCTTCCTCTCTCTCGTTTCTTCTCGCTCTCTCTCTCTCTCGTTTCATCTCGCTCTCTCGTTTCATCTCTGTCTTCCTCTCTCTCGTTCCATCTCTCTCTTCCTCTCTCTCGTTCCATCTCTCTCTTCCTCTCTCTCGTTTCATCTCTATCTCCCTTGTTTCATCTCTCTCTCGCTCTCTCCTTTCATCTCTCTCTCCCTCTCGTTTCATCTCGCTCTCTCTCTCCTGTTTCATCTCGCTCTCTCTCTCTCTCGTTTCATCTCTGTCTTCCTCTCTCTCGTTCCATCTCTGTCTTCCTCTCTCTCGTTCCATCTCTCTCTTCCTCTCTCTCGTTTCATCTCTATCTCCCTCGTTTCATCTCTCTCTCGCTCACTCGTTTCATCTCTCTCTCCCTCTCGTTTCATCTCGCTCTCTCTCTCTCCTGTTTCATCTCGCTCTCTACTCTCGTTTCCACTCTCTCTCGTTTCATCTCTCTCTCCCTCCCGTTTCATCTCGCTCTCTCTCTCTCGTTTCATCTCGCTCTCACTCTCTCGTTTCATCTCGTTCTCTCTCTGTCTCGTTTCATCTCGCTCTCTCTCTCTCATTTCATCTCGCTCTCTCTCTCTCATTTCATCTCGCTCTCTCTCTCTCGTTTCATCTCGCTCTCACTCTCTCGTTTCATCTTGCTCTCACTCTCTCGTTTCATCTCGCTCTCCCTGTCTCGTTTCATCTCGCTCACACTCTCTCATTTCATCTCGCTCTCTCTCTCTTGTTTCAACACTCTAATCCCTCACTTGTTTCATCTCTCTCAGAATTATTAGCCACAGGGGCAGAGATGACCATAACATTACATGTCAGAATTATTAACCACAGGGGCAGAGATGTCCATAACATTACATGACAGAATTATTAGCCACAGGGGCAGAGATGACCATAACATTACATGACAATTATTAGCCACATGGGCAGATATGTCAATAACATTACATGACAGAGTTTCATCTCGCGCTCTCTCTCTCTCGTTTCATCTTGCGCTCTCTCTCTCTCGTTTCCTCTCGCTCTCTCTTTCTCTCGTTTCATCTCTGTCTTCCTCTCTCTCGTTCCATCTCTCTCTTCCTCTCTCTCGTTCCATCTCTCTCTTCCTCTCTCTCGTTTCATCTTTATCTCCCTCCTTTCATCTGTCTCTCTCTCTGTCGTTTCATCTCGCGCTCTCTCTCTCTCTCGTTTCATCTCGCGCTCTCTTTCTCTCATTTCATCTCGCTCTCTCTCTCTCGTTTCATCTCTGTCTTCATCTCTGTCTTCCTCTCTCTCGTTCTATCTCTCTCTTCCTCTCTCTCGTTCCATCTCTTTCTTCCTCTCTCTCGTTTCATCTCTATCTCCCTTCTTTCATCTGTCTCTCTCTCTGTCGTTTCATCTCGCGCTCTCTCTCTCTCGTTTCATCTTGCGCGCTCTCTCTCTCTCGTTTCATCTTGCTCTCTCTCTCTCTCGTTTCATCTCTGTCTTCCTCTCTCTCGTTCCATCTCTCTCTTCCTCTCTCTCGTTCCATCTCTCTCATCCCCTCTCTCGTTTCATCTCTATCTCCCTCCTTTCATCTGTCTCTCTCTCTGTCGTTTCATCTCGCGCGCTCTCTCTCTCGTTTCATCTTGCGCTCTCTCTCTCTCGTTTCATCTCGCTCTCTTTCTCTCTCGTTTCATCTCTGTCTTCCTCTCTCTCGTTCCATCTCTCTCTTCCTCTCTCTCGTTCCATCTCTCTCTTCCTCTCTCTCGTTTCATCTCTATCTCCCTTCTTTCATCTGTCTCGCTCTCTGTCGTTTCATCTCGCTCTCTCTCTCTCGTTTCATCTCTGTCTTCCTCTCTCTCGTGCCATCTCTCTCTTCCTCTCTCTCGTTCCATCTCTCTCTTCCTCTCTCTCGTTTCATCTCTATCTCCCTTGTTTCATCTCTCTCTCGCTCTCTCGTTTCATCTCTCTCTCCCTCTCGTTTCATCTCGCTCTCTCTCTCCTGTTTCATCTCGCTCTCTCTCTCTCTCGTTTCATCTCTGTCTTCCTCTCTCTCGTTCCATCTCTGTCTTCCTCTCTCTCGTTCCATCTCTCTCTTCCTCTCTCTCGTTTCATCTCTCTCTCGCTCTCTCGTTTCATCTCTCTCTCCCTCTCATTTCATCTCGTTCTCTCTCTCCTGTTTCATCTCGCTCTCTCTCTCTCTTGTTTCATCTCGCTCTCTACTCTCGTTTCCTCTCTCTCTCGTTTCCTCTCTCTCTCGTTTCCTCTCTCTCTCGTTTCATCTCTCTCTCCCTCCCGTGTCATCTCACTCTCTCTCTCTCATTTCATCTCGCTCTCTCTCTCTCGTTTCATCTCGCTCTCCCTCTCTCGTTTCATCCCGCTCTCACTCTCTCATTTCTTCTCGCTCCCTCTCTCTTGTTTCAACACTCTAATCCCTCACTTGTTTAATATCTCTCAGAATTATTAGCCACAGGGGCAGAGATGACCATAACATTACATGTCAGAATTATTAGCCACAAGGGCAGAGATGTCCATAACATTACATGACAGAATTATTAGCCACAGGGGCAGAGATGACCATAACATTACATGACAATTATTAGCCACAGGGGCAGATATGTCAAGAACATTACATGACAGAGTTTCATCTCGCGCTCTCTCTCTCTCGTTTCATCTTGCGCTCTCTCTCTCTCATTTCATCTTGCTCTCTCTCTCGTTTCATCTCTGTCTTCCTCTCTCTCGTTCCATCTCTCTCTTCCTCTCTCTCGTTCCATCTCTCTCAACCTCTCTCTCGTTTCATCTCTATCTCCCTCCTTTCATCTGTCTCTCTCTCTCTCGTTTCATCTTGCTCTCTCTCTCTCTCGTTTCATCTCTGTCTTCCTCTCTCTCGTTCCATCTCTCTCTCCCTCTCTCTCGTTCCATCTCTCTCATCCTCTCTCTCGTTTTATCTCTATCTCCCTCCTTTCATCTGTCTCTCTCTCTGTCGTTTCATCTCGTGCTCTCTCTCTCTCGTTTCAACTCGCGCTCTCTCTGTCTCATTTCATCTCGCTCTCTCTCTCTCTCTCTCTCGTTTTATCTCTGTCTTCCTCTCTCTCGTTCCATCTCTCTCTTCCCCTCTCTCATTTCATCTCTATCTCCCTCGTTTCATCTCTCTCTCGCTCTCTCGTTTCATCTCTCTCTCCCTCTCGTTTCATCTCGCTCTCTACTCTCGTTTCCTCTCTGTCTCGTTCCATCCCGCTCGCTCTCTCTCTCATTACATCTCGCTCTCTCTGTCTCGTTTCATCTCGCTGTCTCTCTCTCTCGTTTCATCTCGCTCTCACTCTCTCGTTTCATCTCGCTTCTCTCACTATTGCGTTTCATCTCGCTCTCCCTGTCTCATTTCATCTCGCTCTCTCTCTCTCTTGTTTCAACACTCTAATCCCTCACTTGTTTTATCTCTCTCTAATCCCTCACTTGTTTCATCTCTCTCAGAATTATTAGCCACAGGGGCAGAGATGTCCATAACATTACATGTCAGAGTTATTAGCCACAGGGGCAGAGATGTCCATAACATTACATGACAATTATTAGCCCCAAGGGCAGATATGTCCATAACATTACATGACAGAGTTTCATCTGGCGCTCTCTCTCTTCCTCTCTCTCGTTTCTTCTCGCTCTCTCTCTCTCTCTCGTTTCATCTCGCTCTCTCGTTTCATCTCTGTCTTCCTCTCTCTCGTTCCATCTCTCTCTTCCTCTCTCTCGTTCCATCTCTCTCTTCCTCTCTCTCGTTTCATCTCTATCTCCCTTGTTTCATCTCTCTCTCGCTCTCTCGTTTCATCTCTCTCTCCCTCTCGTTTCATCTCGCTCTCTCTCTCCTGTTTCATCTCGCTCTCTCTCATTTCATCTCGCTCTCTCTCTCTCGTTTCATCTCTGTCTTCCTCTCTCTCTTCCTCTCTCTCGTTCCATCTCTCTCTTCCTCTCTCTCGTTTCATCTCTATCTCCCTCGTTTCATCTCTCTCTCGCTCACTCGTTTCATCTCTCTCTCCCTCTCGTTTCATCTCGCTCTCTCTCTTCTGTTTCATCTCGCTCTCTACTCTCGTCTCCTCTCTCTCGTTTCCTCTCTGTCTCGTTTCATCTCGCTCTCCCTGTCTCATTTCATCTCGCTCTCTCTCTCTCTCTTCCTCTCTCTCTCTTGTTTCAACACTCTAATCCCTCACTTTTTTATCTCTCTCTAATCCCTCACTTGTTTCATCTCTCTTAGAATTATTAGCCACAGGGGCAGAGATGTCCATAACATTACATGTCAGAATTATTAGCCACAGGGCAGAGATGTCCATAACATTACATGTCAGAATTATTAGCCACAGGGGCAGAATTGTCCATAACATTACATGACAGAATTATTAGCCACAGGGGCAGAGATGTCCATAACATTACATGACAGAATTATTAGCCACAGGGGCAGAGATGTCCAGAACATTACATGACAATTATTAGCCCCAAGGGCAGATATGTCCATAACATTACATGACAGAGTTTCATCTCGCTCTCTCTCTCTCTCGTTTCATCTCTGTCTTCCTCTCTCTCGTTCCATCTCTCTCTTGCTCTCTCTCATTCCATCTCTATCTTCCTCTCTCTCGTTTCATCTCTATCTCCCTCCTTTCATCTGTCTCTCTCTCTGTCGTTTCATCTCGCGCTCTCTCTCTCTCGTTTCATCTCGCGCTCTCTCTCTCTCGTTTCATCTCGCGCTCTCTCTCTCGTTTCATCTCGCTCTCTCTCTCTCTCGTTTCATCTCTTTCTTCCTCTCTCTCGTTCCATCTCTCTCTTTCTCTCTCTCGTTTCATCTCTATCTCCCTCGTTTCATCTCTCTCTCGCTCTCTCGTTTCATCTCTCTCTCCCTCTCGTTTCATCTCGCTCTCTACTCTCGTTTCCTCTCTCTCGTTTCCTCTCTGTCTCGTTCCATCCCGCTCTCTCTCTCTCTCATTACATCTCGCTCTCTCTGTCTCGTTTCATCTCGCTCTCTCTCTCTCTCGTTTCATCTCGCTCTCACTCTCTCGTTTCATCTCGCTTCTCTCACTCTCGTGTTTCATCTCGCTCTCCCTGTCTCATTTCATCTCGCTCTCTCTCTCTCTTCCTCTCTCTCTCTTGTTTCAACACTCTAATCCCTCACGTGTTTTATCTCTCTCTAATCCCTCACTTGTTTCATCTCTCTCATAATTATTAGCCACAGGGGCAGAGATGTCCATAACATTACATGTCAGAATTATTAGCCACAGGGCAGAGATGTCCATAACATTACATGTCAGAATTATTAGCCACAGGGGCAGAGATGTCCATAACATTACATGGCAGAATTATTAGCCACAGGGGCAGAGATGTCCATAACATTACATGGCAGAATTATTAGCCACAGGGGCAGAGATGTCCATAACATTACATGACAGAATTATTAGCCACAGGGGCAGAGATGTCCATAACATTACATGTCAGAATTATTAGACACAGGGCAGAGATGTCCATAACATTACATGTCAGAATTATTAGCCACAGGGGCAGAGATGTCCATAACATTACACGTCAGAATTATTAGCCACAGGGGCCGAGATGTCCATAACATTACATGAAAGAATTATTAGCCACAGGGGCAGAGATGTCCATAACATTACATGACAGAATTATTAGCCACAGGGGCAGAGATGTCCATAACATTACATGACAATTATTAGCCCCAAGGGCAGATATGTCCATAACATTACATGACAGAGTTTCATCTGGCGCTCTCTCTCTTCCTCTCTCTCGTTTCATCTCGCTCTCTCTCGTTTCATCTCTGTCTTCCTCTCTCTCGTTCCATCTCTCTCTTCCTCTCGCTCGTTCCATCTCTCTCTTCCTCTCTCTCGTTTCATCTCTATCTCCCTCCTTTCATCTCTCTCTCTCTCTGTCGTTTCATCTCGCGCTCTCTCTCTCTCGTTTCATCTCGCGCTCTCTCTCTCTCGTTTCATCTCTCTCTCTCTCTCATTTCATCTCTGTCTTCCTCTCTCTCGTTCCATCTCTCTCTTCCTCTCTCTCGTTTCATCTCTATCTCCCTCGTTTCATCTCTCTCTCCCTCTCGTTTCATCTCGCTCTCTCTCTCCTGTTTCATCTCGCTCTCTACTCTCGTTTCCTCACTCTCGTTTCCTCTCTCTCTCGTTTCCTCTCTCTCTCTTGTTTCAACACTCTAATCCCTCACTTGTTTTATCTCTCTCTAATCCCCCACGTGGTTCATCTCTCTCAGAATTATTAGCCACAGGGCAGAGATGTCCATAACATTACATGTCAGAATTATTAACCACAGGGGCAGAGATGTCCATAACATTACATGACAGAATTATTAGCCACAGGGGCAGAGATGTCCATAACATTACATGACAGAATTATTAGCCACAGGGGCAGAGATGTCCATAACATTACATGACAATTATTAGCCCCAAGGGCAGATATGTCCATAACATTACATGACAGAGTTTCATCTGGTTGGAGTAATAACAGTCTTGTTTATGTATATACACACATATATACATATATATATATATATATATATATATATGTTTGTTCTTGTATTTCTATAGAAAAGGTAAAGAAAAGAAGAATGCTCTATGTATTGTACAGAGCTATTTAATTACATAATAAACAACAGAATATAATTATTCCATGCAAATAGACTTAGAATGGAAAACATTCAGACAGAGAAGAATGGATAATGAGCGTCATAAGAGAAAATGGCCAACAATTAATATTAATGGAAATCTAGAAGAATTTCATATTAGTGATATGAATGTTTCGTGTGATCACTGTGAAGCTTTGAAATTTAGAAATGAAAATTCTAACTGTTGTAATAAAGGAAAGGTTGTGTTGCCTCCATTGCAAATATACCCCGAGAGACTGAGAAATCTCTTTGAAAGAGGCCAGGAAGCAGTTGATTTCACAGAAACGTCTGCAATTAAAACTACATTTATTTCACTTCATTTGGTGTTACCACCCGGCAGAGGCCCGTATAGCTTTCATATTCAGGGTCAAACATATCACTACACCCCCACCTCTGTAACCTGCAGAAAATACACCACAATATGGCCAGTTATATATTATTGATGGGAACGAAGGTGTGTAGCACAGATTGGAAGTACGACCAAATAATTGTTTCTGGCACAAGGCCAGCAATTACTGGTACTTTATTCTATCGACCTCATAAGGATGAAAACAAAGTCAACCTTGGAGGGATTTGAACCCAGAACGTAAAGGGCCATAACCCTATGCTGCAAAGCATGGTGTCTGACGCTCTACCGATACTGCCAATCCACCGCCCTAGTACCAACAAATAATGAGTGCTCACCACAAAAAATGGCTATGATAAGAGAGGTGTTGCATGAATGTAATCCATATGTGAATTGTACAATACAATGCATGGCATCAAACAGCAAAGTGCAAGAAGAGAACATTGTCGTGTACAGAACTGTGAATTAAGATTTAGAAGAGGATCAGATATGAGCTGCTATAATTTACCAACTAGTAATGATAGCTGTTGTTTTGTGGGGGATTGAGGGCAGACCACCTGTACAAAGAGATATTATCATCTTTCCTAAAGACCATCCTCCTCAGAAAATATCACATAATTCATGCCACTTGGACCTCATGACCGACCCATAATGGTGAATTTTGGTGGCATAGTGACATGGAGAGGAATGCAGGACCTGTGTTTGCAATAGACTGACAATGCAGGAGTATTACATATACAGTATAGCATATAGAGGAGGATTTAGTGCGATATATAGGGCAGGTAAATTATTTTAGCAGTATTTAGTGGAAGCCTATATGAAAGTAGAGGGATGCAGGCTTCAATATTTGAGGAACAATCAAGCCCAATTGTGAGTGGATGAGTATAATGGTTTAATGAATTATCTAAACAGATGATAACACTGAGCCTTAAGAAATGAAGACAAGATAAGAAACAGAGAAGACATTGACAGAATCGTGTCAGCAGAAATACCTGCATTGGAAGATGATCAAGTACTACATGAGCAGGTTTAAAAGTTTATGATCCACGGGCCATGTGGTTCTGGAAACCCTTTTCCCCCATTTATACAAAATGGATTTTTCCAAAAGAACTATCCAAAAACCTACAGAAGGGAAACATTATTGAACCTAAATGGATACCCAGAGTACAGGAGGTGCAAGACAGGAACTACAGTGTAAATTGGATGACATTCAGTAGATAACAGGAATGTTGTGCCATTTAATGCCTTTTTGCTTAAGAAATATTGTGCACATATTAATGTTGAAGTTTGCGCTTCTGTAAAAAGTGTCAAGTACCTCTTTAAATATGTTACATGGGGCATGATTGTACATCTATAGAAGTAACGAATAATGCATTACCTAATGAGGCTCAGAACCAACACAACCATGATGAAATAAGAACCTATCTTTGTTGCAGGTATGTGTCTCAGCCAGAAGCAGTGTCGTGTCTCTCCGAATTTAAGCTTCATGGTACATCACATACATTATACAGCCTAGCCACACACCTGGAGAACAAACACAGTTTACTTTCAAAGAGGCAATGCTCAGGTTGTGGTAGAAATGCAGGGACCCTTGCTGCCTGGTTCAAGCTAAATGAACTTGCTTACACCTTCTGGGATGCCGCCTCACAAACTCCAATTAAAAGCAGGATCAATACTAATGCTTCTATGGAATATTTCAATCCAGAACAGATTATGTAATGGCACAAGATTAGAAGTAGTAGAACTGCATAAACATTTTATCAAAGCTTCTCATATCTATGGTCCTTTGATGGGCAGGTGTGTTTTGATCCCAAGACTGAAGTTAGCCCCCAGTGGTGCCAACATCCTTTTTACTTTGGAAAGACCCCAGTTTCCATTAAGACTGTCATATGCCATGACAATCAACAAGAACCATGGTCAAATACATGATAAAGTGGGTCTGTTCCTCCCTGAGCAAGTATTTAACCCTGGACAATTGTATGTTGCTTTTTCAAGAGTTCACAGACAGATGTAAAAATTAATCCTAGCAAACCCCCACCACTCCTACAACTGTTAGCTGTTAGCCCACCCCCAGCACCACCCAACCTCCGTTCTAGTCCCACCGTTAGAACCAATGCTGCTTACCCTGCCTCTTTTACTAGTTCACTCCGTCGCTCGAATTTCAAAGCTGGCCCTCTACACTTGGTCGTTGCCAGCTCACCACCTGGTTGTGCTCTCTGTGTCCGCACTAGCCGGTACCTAAACACAATAAAATGTCAGCTGTGCTACCAAAACTACCACAGGAACTCTGTCGGCATCAGCAAGGCTCAAGCCGAAAGGCTTCAATACTAGACCTGTAATCAGGGCCACTTTACCTCCGACGACCAGCTTTCTACCGAGTGTGTGTTGATGGAGGGGACATGAGACCAGCAAAGTCCTAGGAGTAGAGACTAGTAAATAATAAACGGTCCTAGCTATGTTAAGAATATATATAAGAAAAATGTTCTATACATTTAAGAAGACAAGAGAAATAAATATTTACCTCTTTCATGTAGGTAATATAGCGGTGTTATAAAAGTATAATAACTGATGCGGGTAGTTTGTTTCAAACTATAACACATATAACTCTATCAGTGAAGCCCTTTAGTATAGGTCAACTGGGAAACTATAACACATATAACCCCATCAGTGAAGTCCTTTAGTATAGGTCAACAGGGAAACTATAACACATATAACCCTATCAGTGAAGTCCTTTAGTATAGGTCAACTGGGAAACTATAACACATATAACCCTATCAGTGAAGTCCTTTAGTATAGGTCAACTGGGAAACTATAACACATATAACCCTATCAGTGAAGTCCTTTAGTATAGGTCAACTGGGAAACTATAACACATATAACCCTATCAGTGAAGCCCTCTGGGAAACTATAACACATATAACTCTATCAGTGAAGCCCTTTAGTATAGGTCAACTGGGAAACTATAACACATATAACCCTATCAGTGAAGTCCTTTAGTATAGGTCAACTGGGAAACTATAACACATATAACCCTATCAGTGAAGTCCTTTAGTATAGGTCAACTGGGAAATTATAACACATATAACCCTATCAGTGAAGTCCTTTAGTATAGGTCAACTGGGAAACTATAACACATATAACCCTATCAGTGAAGTCCTTTAGTATAGGTCAACTGGGAAACTATAACACATATAACCCTATCAGTGAAGTCCTTTAGTATAGGTCAACTGGGAAATTATAACACATATAACCCTATCAGTGAAGTCCTTTAGTATAGGTCAACTAACAGAAGTATTACGGGTATGGAAAAAATTCTAAATAAGCCTACAAGAGTCATTGCGGGCCACTCTGACTGGTCAGGTGGGCTCGATTGTGGCCCGCGGGCCGCCTGTTGTACGCCCCTCCTTTAGACAGAATATCTATCACTGTTAAGTAATACTGTGATCTGTCGGCCAACTACATTTTCCAGCCTGTGGCGTTTGGGGGAGTCGGGATACTGACTGCGAGATTCCTATCTTCACTGGCGGCTAGCCTGACGAAGGTGACTGGTGAAGCTCGTGAGGGCACTTGGTTGTTCCAGCTCCTCAGCCTCGCCATCGCCCGAGGTAACGCTGCAGACGTGCTGGCTTGCCTAAAAAATCATTAGAGAGGTTTCCCAGTGCTCCTCGCGATACTGTTATCTTTTGATCTAGTAGCAGCTCGTTTGTCCACCCCTTTCGCCTGCCTTTGGTTGTATGTCGTCCTAGATGTGGGTATTACCTGCTTGTGTGTTGTATGTGGTCCTAGATGTGTCTATTACCTGCTTATGTGGTCCTAGATGTATGTATTACCTGCTGGTGTGTTGTATGTGGTCCCAGATTGTATGGATTACCTGTTTTTGTGTTGTATGTGGTCCCAAATGTGTGTGCTACCCGCTTCTGTGATTTGTTTCTTCTTCCTCTCTTCCGAGAAACAATCCTGTATTTTTTTAATCTATTCCATGCGTTAAGTAATTAGCAGCAACAACAAACCGATTTTCAGTTGTAAAAAGAATCTTTAAACCTTCACCATTTACATTAACACATACCATACGTTGTCCCAGCCACAAATAAACAGTAAAAAAAACTTACTTTGCGGTTAAATTCTTCACAATTAAAAGAAAAATATTTCTAACACGTTTCTAGACAACACCAAGTTTACACCTTCAATATCCGGTAAAAGTAAAAACAAATTCTGGAGACATTTAACGAAACGAAACTATGTAAAGAAAAACGAAAATTAAACGAAGACAAATAGTAAATTTTAATTTTTATTAAATAAAATAC
>OZ024759.1:26774884-26804884 GCA_964016885.1 Eledone cirrhosa | reverse complement strand
TAAACCTGCTAGAAATAGCAGTCATAGCAACACACTCACATATATTTATTTATGAGGGATTCTCAACGTGGGGTGCACGCCCCACAGGGGATAATTTGAATATAATAGGGGTCAATTTGAAAGTCATATAATACGACCCAACTCCCTGTTACACTTCGTATACACATGTTATCGTGTATCTGGCAGCACCTGCGAGAAGTTTGTTTACATTTTGGGGTTTGCTTTGATGATCGCTGCATCGCAGCTTTGTTTAAATAAAGGGTTTCTACTTTATATTACAGTAATAACACTTTTACAAGACACGGATTGTTTTTATATTAAAGGGGACATGTTTTTTAAACTCTGAACTCAGCATCTTTCTGTTGTTCTCCGGGATTCTAGCAAAGTATAAAAATATATATATATATATAGATATATATATATATCTGGCAGTCAACCTCAGACTCGAAAAAGCCGCCGCTAATCGTGATCGTTGGGGTTATAATTAGACTAAAGTGCTTCCACTGGGCACCATTAGCTGATTGTGATCATTGGAGAATTCTTTCTGCGCTGAAAGAGCCTAGGACTAGAAGATATATATATAGATGTCGAAACGGCAGTAGCACAGCCGTTGGGGTCCTGAATATTTTCACATCTATATATGTGTGTGTATTCTGTGACATTTATAATTACATAAGCAAGCATATTTGAATAACAAAATTTGAGGTTTAAATACTTTATTTTTTACCAATAACATAGAGAAAGGCATGAACAACACCACATGTTAATTACTTTAATATTGAAAGTAGGCTTATAAATATTAAAAAAGCAGATTTTTGTATCTTTCATGGTGGTCTGGTGGGTGATACCAGAGATGGTGGTAGTCCTGGTTTCGGTTTCAATCCCGGTCATGGGTTACATATAAGGTCTCATTTTTTTTTTTTCTTTCTTTCAGTTTTCTTCTTATCTCTAGATATAAATATATATACATAAGGTAATTTGGTAGAATTGTTAGAACATCAGATAGAATTCTTTGCAGTATTTTTCCAGTTCTTTACTCTGAGTTCAACTTTACCTTTCTTCCATTCGGTGTCGATAAGTCTTGAATATGTCTAATGTAGCAATAATTGGAGCTACTTAACCAAGTTTTCCCAACCTAGTCGATGTCACCTACTGGTTGGCGATTTAAACTGTTGGCTGGGACAATGACCAACTAATCAGTCAGATTCGAACTCACTATGTCTGGCATATATTTTATATTTTATATTTGAATGAAGTTCTGTAAGTAACCTGGTGGCTTAGATGGCAATACTGCTCGAATAGATGGCTTCTATTATGAAGTTATAAGTTCATTCCCTATCCAGGATTGTAGAATTAATTTTATTTAGTTATTATTTAATCAATTGTTTTAACAAACAAATTATATCTATAAAACGCCAAATATAGTGAGTTCAAATCTGACTGACATGCATGGTATATATTTATGTTTCATTATACAACGACACAATACACAGGAACTTATAAAGATATGTATATATTGTCCAGGAGTTTCGAGTTTAGTGGGAATTGGTACAACTCTCAATTGGAGCTAGTTCCTGCAAGATCAGCATAAATAATGTTATACCTTTTCATGAAATCTTGCACACCCGATATTTTATACATGATTATTTAAAGGTGAACAAAAACCAAAGAACATTGTGCAGCATTTCTCAACCTTTCTACCCATGTCGATCTCTTGAAATAGTTTTTATGTCTCAGGGAAGCCCTGCATAAAATATACTTTTTCTAACTCTAGAGCAGTGGTTCCCAAATCGTGTGCTGCGAGATGAAACAAGATGAGCTGCAAAAGACTAAGATTAAGTTTTAAGATGTGAAAAATATAAAACTGAAATTTCATATAAAAGTTCAAATATAGTTACAGCCACAAACCTAGGCTCCACACCCCGCAATGCAAAGGATAGTAAGATAGTACCAAGGCCTGACTCACCTCTTCCACTCCATTGAGACCTCTGCCATACTTGGTCCCTGTACTGCTGATTTCCTCCATAAAGTCGGGAGGAAAGACGACAGGAGTGAAGTGTCTGTCCCTCCCCCGACTTCTTACTTCTTTTTTTTTCTCATTTTCATTTTCTTTTCTCTTCTTGCTTATCTCTGCTATACCACGGCATCAAAAACATATATGATATGTGTATGTATGGTATAGGTGTATTTATATTTAGGATAGTTATCAAAGGTAAATAGACTGGTTGGAGCAATAACAGTCTTGTTTATGTATATACACACATATATATATATATATATATATATATATCTGTTTGTTCTTGTATTTCCATAGAAAAGGTAAAGAAAAGAAGAATGCTCTATGTATTGTACAGAGCTATTTAATTACATAATAAACAACAGAATATAATTATTCCATGCAAATAGACTTAGAATGGAAAACATTCAGACAGAGAAGAATGGATAATGAGCGTCGTAAGAGAAATTGGCCAACAATTAATATTAATGGAAATGTAGAAGAATTTCATATTAGTGATATGAATGTTTCGTGTGATCACTGTGGAGCTTTGAAATTTAGAAATGAAAATTGTAACTGTTGTAATAAAGGAAAGGTAGTGTTGCCACCATTGCAAATATACCCTGAGAGACTGAGAAATCTCTTTGAAAGAGGCCAGGAAGCAGTTGATTTCACAGAAACATCTGCAATTAAAACTACATTTATTTCACTTCATTTGGTGTTACCACCCGGCAGAGGCCCGTATAGATTTCATATTCAGGGTCAAACATATCAATACACACCCATCTCTGTAACCTGCAGAAAATACACCACAATATGGCCAGTTATATATTATTGATGGGAACGAAGGTGTGTAGCACAGATTGGAAGTACAACCAAATAATTGTTTCTGGCACAAGGCCAGCAATTACTGGTACTTTATTCTATCGACCTCATAAGGATGAAAACAAAGTCAACCTTAGAGGGATTTGAACCCAGAACGTAAAGGGCCATAACCCTATGCTGCAAAGCATGGTGTCTGACGCTCTACCGATACTGCCAATCCACTGCCCTAGTCCCAACAAATAATGACTGCTCACCACAAAAAATGGCTATGATATGAGAGGTGTTGCATGAATATAATCCATATGTCGAAGTGTACAATACAATGCATGGCATCACAAATGAATATATATATATATATATATATACTACTAAAGTGTATGTAAAATTTTAAAATAAATACTTAAATTCAATTTGTATAATTACACATACAATATGTTTTGTTGTAAAACCCTAAATAATGATTTAAGAAATGATGTCAATCTCTTTGTACAGAGAAAAACAATTTATATATATGCATCGTGTGCGCGTGTATACTCCATTTAAGACAGCAAAAAACCTAGTACCTCCTTCAAAGAATGCCAAATAGTTTATGCCTAAGGTGTAACACTAATTAAGTTACTGGTATAGATATTTCAGTTGAACCCTGCTTCAAACATGCATATTATTATTATATATTTTCAAACACACTTACATACATTATATTTATACACATAGAAATGTTAAAACTAAAGTATAATGATATAACAACAGTATATAATAGTTTTCTTCACTTTATTGAGATGCAATCGTTTTAAAGAAAAAACATGACAGTATAAGAAATATTTAATATGATAACATAATATTTCAGGTAGGATGGTGGTTTCACTTTGAACTAATAATTGTTTCTACTTTAGGCACACGGCCAGCAATTAACCAGTACATTACTGGTACTTTATTTTATCGACCCCGTAAGGATGAAAGGCAAAGTTAACCTCGGATCGTAAAGGGACGTAACTATGCTGGAAAGCATGGCGTCAGACCCTCTACCGATACTGCCAATTCACCATACAGTATAATTATACAAATATGCATATAGATAGCAATATATATACACTAATATGTATGTACATATTTATACATATATACATATATATAGGGAGAGAGAGAGACACATGTATGTATATATATATACACATGCGTGTATGTATGTGTTTATGTACATACTTCGGTATATATATATGAGTCACGGTTTATTACACATTGGAGACACAGAGAGAAAGAGTTGAAACGAGAGGTGAGAGAGTTGAAACAAGAGAGGAGAGAGTTGAAACGAGAAAAGAGAGAGAGAGTTGAAACGAGAGGAGAGAGAGAGAGAGTTGTAACGAGAGGAGAGAGAGAGAGAGAGTTGAAACGAGAGGAGAGATAGTTGAAACGAAGAAAGAGTTGAAACAAGAGGGTGAGGGGAGAGAGGGGAGAGAGTGATGAAACGAGTCGGAGATAGAGTGTGAAAGAGAGAGAGAGAGGAAGAGAGAGAGAGAGAGGAAGAGAGAGAGAGAGGAAGAGAGAGAGAGAAAGAGAAAGAGAGAGGAAGAGAGAGAGAGGAAAAGGGAGAGGGGGGATGAAACAAGAGGGTGAGGGATGAAACAAGAGAGAGAGGGGAGAGAAAGAGAGAGAGAGAGAGAGAACGAATTGAAACAAGAGAGAGATGAAACAAGTGAGGGATTAGAGAGAGATGAAACAAGTGAGGGATTAGAGTGTTGAAACAAGAGACAGAGGAAGAGAGAGAGAGAGCAAGATGGAACGAGAGAGAGAGAGCGAGATGAAACGAGAGAGAGAGAGAGAGTGAGATGAAATGAGAGAGAGAGAGCGAGATGAAACGAGAGAGAGAGAGAGAGAGAGAGAGAGCGAGATGAAATGAGACAGAGAGAGCGAGATGAAACGAGAGAGAGAGAGAGCGAGATGAAATGAGAGAGTGAGTGCGAGATGAAATGAGAGAGAGTGAGAGCGACAGGAAATGAGAGAGAGAGAGCGAGATGAAACGAGAGAGAGAGAGAGAGCGAGATGAAATGAGAGAGAGTGAGAGCGAGATGAAATGAGAGAGTGAGAGCGAGATGAAATGAGAGAGAGAGAGCGATATGAAATGAGAGAGAGTGAGAGCGAGATGAAATGAGAGAGAGAGAGCGAGATGAAATGAGAGAGAGAGGAAACGAGACTAGAGAGCGAGATGAAACAGGAGAGAGAGAGCGAGATGAAACAGGAGAGAGAGAGCGAGATGAAACAGGAGAGAGAGAGCGAGATGAAACGAGAGGGAGAGAGAGATGAAATGAGAGAGCGAGAGAGAGATAGAGGGAGATGAAACGACAGAGAGAGAGACAGATGAAACGAGAGAGAGAAATAGGGATGAAACGAGAGAGAGTGATGAAACGAGAGAGAGGAAGAGAGAGATGGAACGAGAGAGAGGAAGAGAGAGATGGAACGACAGAGAGGAAGACAGAGATGAAATGAGAGAGAGGAAGACAGAGATGAAACGAGAGAGAGAGAGAGCGAGATGAAACGAGAGAGAGAGAGCGCGAGATGAAACTCTGTCATGTAATGTTATGGACATATCTGCCCCTGGGGCTAATAATTGTCATGTAATGTTATGGTCATCTCTGCCCCTGTGGTTAATAATTCTGTCATGTAATGTTATGGTCATCTCTGCACCTGTGGCTAATAAATCTGTCATGTAATGTTATGGTCATCTCTGCCCCTGTGGCTAATAATTCTGTCATGTAATGTTATGGACATCTCTGCCCCTGTGGCTAATAATTCTGACATGTAATGTTATGGACATCTCTGCCCCGGTGGCTAATAATTCTGACATGTAATGTTATGGACATCTCTGCCCCTGTGGCTAATAATTCTGACATGTAATGTTATGGACATTGCTATCTTGTTTCATCTCAAACAGCAAAGTGCAAGAAGAGAAAATTGTCGTGTACAGAACTGTGAATTAAGATTTAGAAGAGGATCAGATATGAGCTGCTCTAATTTACCAACTAGTAATGATAGCTGCTGTTTTGTGGGGGATTGAGGGCACACCACCTGTACAAAGAGATATTATCATCTTTCCTAAAGACCATCCTCCTCAGAAAATACCACATAATTCATGCCACTTGGACCTCATGACCGACCCATAATGGTGAATTTTGGTGGCATAGTGCCATGGAGAGGAATGTAGGACCTGTGTTTGCAATAGACTGACAATGCAGGAGTATTACATATACTGTATAGCATATAGAGGAGGATTTAGTGCGATATATAGGGCAGGTAAATTATTTTAGCAGTATTTAGTGGATGCCTATATGAAAGTAGAGGGATGCAGGCTTCAATATTTGAGGAACAATCAAGCCCAATTGTGAGTGGATGAGTATAATGGTTTAATGAATTATCTAAACAGATGATAACACTGAGCCTTAAAAAATGAAGACAAGATAAGAAACAGAGAAGACATTGACAGAATCGTGTCAGCAGAAATACCTGCATTGGAAGATGATTCAGTACTACATGAGCAGGTTTAAAAGTTTATGATCCACAGGCCATGTGGTTCTGGAAACCCTTTTCCCCCATTTATACAAAATGGATTTTTCAAAAAGAACTATCCAAAAACCTACAGAAGGGAAACATTATTGAACCTAAATGGATACCCAGAGTACAGGAGGTGCAAGACAGGAACTGCAGTGTAAATTGGATGACATTCAGTAGATAACAGGAATGTTATGCCATTTAATGCCTTTTTGCTTAAGAAATATTGTGCACATATTAATGTTGAAGTTTGCGCTTCTGTAAAAAGTGTCAAGTACCTCTTTAAATATGTTACATGGGGCATGATTGTACATCTATAGAAGTAACGAATAATGCATTACCTAATGAGGCTCAGAACCAACACAACCATGATGAAATAAGAACCTATCTTTGTTGCAGGTATGTGTCTCAGTCAGAAGCAGTGTCGTGTCTCTCGGAATTTAAGCTTCATGGTACATCACATACAGTATACAGCCTAGCCACACACCTGGAGAACAAACAGAGTTTACTTTCAAAGAGGCAATGCTCAGGTTGTGGTAGAAATGCAGGGACCCTTGCTGCCTGGTTCAAGCTAAATGAACTTGCTTACACCTTCTGGGATGCCGCCTCACAAACTCCAATTATAAGCAGGATCAATAATAATGCTTCTATGGAATATTTCAATCCAGAACAGATTATGTAATGGCACAAGATTAGAAGTAGTAGAACTGCATAAACATTTTATCAAAGCTTCTCATATCTATGGTCCTTTCATGGGCAGGTGTGTTTTGATCCCAAGACTGAAGTTATCCCCCAGTGGTGCCAACATCCCTTTTACTTTGGAAAGACCCCAGTTTCCATTAAGACTGTCATATGCCATGACAATCAACAAGAACCATGGTCAAATACATGATAAAGTGGGTCTGTTCCTCCCTGAGCAAGTATTTAACCCTGGACAATTGTATGTTGCTTTTTCAAGAGTTCACAGACAGATGTAAAAATTAATCCTAGCAAACCCCCACCACTCCTACAACTGTTAGCTGTTAGCCCACCCCCAGCACCACCCAACCTCCGTTCTAGTCCCACCGTTAGAACCAATGCTGCTTACCCTGCCTCTTTTACTAGTTCACTCCGTCGCTCGAATTTCAAAGCTGGCCCTCTACACTTGGTCGTTGCCAGCTCACCACCTGGTTGTGCTCTCTGTGTCCGCACTAGCAGGTACCTAAATACAATAAAATGTCACCTGTGCTACCAAAACTACCACAGGAACTGTGTCGGCATCAGCAAGGCTCAAGCCGAAAGGCTTCAATACTAGACCTGTAATCAGGGCCACTTTACATCCGACGACCAGCTTTCTACCGAGTGTGTGTTGATGGAGGGGACATGAGACCAGCAAAGTCCTAGGAGTAGAGACTAGTAAATAATAAACGGTCCTAGCTATGTTAAGAATATATATAAGAAAAATGTTCTATACATTTAAGAAGACAAGAGAAATAAATATTTACCTCTTTCATGTAGGTAATATAGCGGTGTTATAAAAGTATAATAACTGATGCAGGTAGTTTGTTTCAAACTATAACACATATAACTCTATCAGTGAAGCCCTTTAGTATAGGTCAACTGGGAAACGATAACACATATAACCCTATCAGTGAAGTCCTTTAGTATAGGTCAACTGGGAAACTATAACACATATAACCCTATCAGTGAAGTCCTTTAGTATAGGTCAACTGGGAAATTATAACACATATAACCCTATCAGTGAAGCCCTCTGGGAAACTATAACACATATAACTCTATCAGTGAAGCCCTTTAGTATAGGTCAACTGGGAAACTATAACACATATAACCCTATCAGTGAAGTCCTTTAGTATAGGTCAACTGGGAAATTATAACACATATAACCCTATCAGTGAAGTCCTTTAGTATAGGTCAACTAACAGAAGTATTACGGGTATGGAAAAAATTCTAAATAAGCCTACAACAGTCATTGCGGGCCACTCTGACTGGTCAGGTGGGCTCGATTGTGGCCCGCGGGCCGCCTGTTGCACGCCCCTCCTTTAGACAGAATATCTATCACTGTTAAGTAATACTGTGATCTGTCGGCCAACTACATTTTCCAGCCTGTGGCGTTTGGGGGAGTCGGGATACTGACTGCGAGATACCTATCTTCACTGGCGGCTAGCCTGACGAAGGTGACTGGTGAAGCTCGTGAGGGCACTTGGTTGTTCCAGCTCCTCAGCCTCGCCATCGCCCGAGGTAACGCTGCAGACGTGCTGGCTTGCCTAAAAAATCATTAGAGAGGTTTCCCAGTGCTCCTCGCGATACTGTTATCTTTTGATCTAGTAGCAGCTCGTTTGTCCACCCCTTTCGCCTGCCTTTGGTTGTATGTCGTCCTAGATGTGTGTATTACCTGCTTGTGTGTTGTATGTGGTCCTAGATGTGTGTATTACCTGCTTATGTGGTCCTAGATGTATGTATTACCTGCTGGTGTGTTGTATGTGGTCCCAGATGTGTGGATTACCTGTTTTTGTGTTGTATGTGGTCCCAAATGTGTGTGCTACCCGCTTCTGTGATTTGTTGTTTCTTCTTTCTCTCTTCCGAGAAACAATCCTGTATTTTTTTAATCTATTCCATGCGTTAAGTAATTAGCAGCAACAACAAACTGATTTTCAGTTGTAAAAAGAATCTTTAAACCTTCACCATTTACATTAACACATACCATACGTTGTCCCAGCCACAAATAAACAGTAAAAAAAACTTACTTTGCGGTTAAATTCTTCACAATTAAAAGAAAAATATTTCTAACACGTTTCTAGACAACACCAAGTTTACACCTTCAATATCCGGTAAAAGTAAAAACAAATTCTGGAGACATTTAACGAAACGAAACTATGTAAAGAAAAACGAAAATTAAACGAAGACAAATAGTAAATTTTAATTTTTATTAAATAAAATACCAGTAATTCACTGCAGTAGATTTAATCAACTTTACTCTCTCTGCACGAAAGAAGAAAAAAATTCCTGACTTAGTGCTTAATATATAGAGAGGGGGAGAGTTTGGTGTTACTTCATATAGAGAGGGGTATTGGAAGAGAGTGCCGTGTAGTAGATATAGAGAGGGAGAGAGTGTGTGCTAATTGATATAAAGAGGGGGATTTGCACCCCCCCCCCCGCCGCCTAGAAAAATTCTGAAATGCTTCGACCTCCCTGTACATATATATATATATAGTATACACACACAGACATATATATAGTAAATAAATGTGTGTGTGTATCAGTGGTCCCCAAACTTTTCTGTTCCACACCCCTCCTCTAAAATATGTTTATGTTCCCCTTTAATATAAAAACAATCCGAGTATTCTGAAAGTATTATTACTGTAATATAAAGTAGAAACCCTTTATTTAAACAAAGCTACGATGCAGCGATGATCAAAACAAACTTCTCGTAGGTGCTGCCAAGCGGGGAAAAGTGGATGTATAATGATGATGATATATATATATATATGCCCCACCCTTGCAAACAGGGAAAAGCAGACGTAAAATGAAAATGATGATATATATATAGATAGATAGATATGTATATATATATATTTATACTTATACGTCATGGTGGCTACAGGTGCCAAGAGGAAGAAGCCGGTCAAATCCTCTGATATTTGTTAATCTTCCTTTCCTTTGTATATATATATATAGTATGTGTGTGTATGTATGAAGATGTATGACCCCTAGCAAGCCAAACTACAGTTACTCCCCAACATGGAGAGCAAATTAAAACATTACCTGTTAGAGAGGAACGTGAAATGAATTGTTAGTGAACTACCGGTGTAACAGTAATTATGTTACCGGTGTAACTATTTCTGTTTACCTTATTTTTAAATGACACTCCTATATTAGTTTAGTGACCTTTCAATTCAAATAAATTCTTGATGATGATTGAACTCGCATCGGAGTAGCCCAACGCCTTGGCCTCCGCGTGTGTGAGCCACATAAATGCTCTCAACGACATAGTGAGAAGAAGCCTGGACGCAGCTGAATTTCCATCTCAACTGGAGCCAGCAGGCCTAGGCCGCGGAGATGGCAAGCACCCCGAGGGAATCACCCTCTTCCCATTCGAAGGAGGTAGATCCACAAACCCCAGCATCGCTGCCCGTCTCGCAGATGAACATAAAATAAACAAATTCCGGTGTTTGTCCTGGAGCCTCTTCTAAGCACCAGCCGCCGTCGAGACCCCGGGCCAACTTGGACCCATTACAGCCGAGCTCCTCCGCAACATCGCAGTGTCTGTGGCCCGTCTGAGGATGGAGTCCCACGAGGTTGGATGCCTGTTGCAGCAGGTGTCACTGTCCTTACATATATATACGTAAATGTTCCCTTGACTGCTATTTCTAGCATATATTAATAGACACTTTAGAAACAGCAGCTAAAAATCAAGAAACAACAGTGTGTGTCTGTATATATATACACAGAGAGAAAGAGAGAGAGAGAGAGAGAGAGAGAGAGAGAGAGAGAGAGAGCAGCCAAAGACACGCACACACGCACATACACATACACACAGGTGTATGTCTGCGTGTATGTATATATATGTGTGTGTCTTTTCGTTCTCTCTCTCTCTCTCTCTATCTATATATATATATATTTATATCAGTGATCCCCCTCGCAACCTTTAATTAAACAAAGCTGCGATGAGGCGATGATCAAAATAAACACCAAAGTATAAACAAACAGCCCATAGGTGCAGCCGGATACACGATAACATGTGTAGACGAAGTAAAACTTTTATTACTGTAATATAAAGTAGAAACCCTTTATTTAAACAAAGCTGCGATGCAGCGATGATCAAAACAAACTTCAAATAACATGTGTATACGAAGTGTATCTGGAAGCTTGGTCGTATTATATGACTTTCAAATTGACCCCTATTATATTCAAATTATCCCCTGTGGGGCGTGCACCCCACGTTGAGAATCCCTCATAAATAAATATATGTGAGTGTGTTGCTATGACTGCTATTTCTAGCAGGTTTACTGCAGTCCTGTAGACGCACAACAAAAACCGGAAGTGGCAGCCATTAAAAAACTTTGGCTTAAAATCAGGCAAAAGTTTTTTAACAATTTGCCAAGAAAGATAACTCTTGACTTACTTAATCGCAAAAATCGAGGCAAAAATTTTGCGGGTGTGCAGTTTGTTTGGTGTATTTGACTGCTATTTCTAGCATGTATGGACACTTTAGAAATAGCAGCGAAAAACGGAAAACAGCAGAAAGAAGGACACACACCTATATATATATATATATATATACCAGCTATACACTCACCCATACATATATATATATACCAGCTATACACACACCCATATCTACGTATAGGTGTGTGCGCGCGCGTGTATGTATATATAAATATATATATTTAAATGTATATATCTGTGCATATATATATATATATATATATATATATATATATATACGTGTGTGTCCTTCTTTCTTATGTTTCCCGTGTTTCGCTGCTATTTCTAAAGTGTCCATATATGCTAGAAATAGCAGTCAAATACACCAAACAAACTGCACACCCGCAAAATTTTTGCCTCGATTTTTGCGATTAAGTAAGACAAGAGTTATCTTTCTTGGCAAATTGTTAAAAAACTTTTGCCTGATTTTAAGCCAAAGTTTTTTAATGGCTGCCACTTCCGGTTTTTGTTGTGCGTCTACAGGACTGCAGTAAACCTGCTAGAAATAGCAGTCATAGCAACACACTCACATATATTTATTTATGAGGGATTCTCAACGTGGGGTGCACGCCCCACAGGGGATAATTTGAATATAATAGGGGTCAATTTGAAAGTCATATAATACGACCCAACTCCCTGTTACACTTCGTATACACATGTTATCGTGTATCTGGCAGCACCTGCGAGAAGTTTGTTTACATTTTGGGGTTTGCTTTGATGATCGCTGCATCGCAGCTTTGTTTAAATAAAGGGTTTCTACTCTATATTACAGTAATAACACTTTTACAAGACTCGGATTGTTTTTATATTAAAGGGGGACATGTTTTTTAAACTCTGAACTCAGCATCTTTCTGTTGTTCTCCGGGATTCTAGCAAAGTATAAAAATATATATATATATATATAGATATATATATATGTGTGGCAGTCAACCTCAGACTCGAAAAAGCCGCCGCTAATCGTGATCGTTGGGGTTATAATTAGACTAAAGTGCTTCCACTGGGCACCATTAGCTGGTTGTGATCATTGGAGAATTCTTTCTGCGCTGAAAGAGCCTAGGACTAAAAGATATATATATAGATGTCGAAACGGCAGTAGCACAGCCGTTGGGGTCCTGAATATTTTCACATCTATATATGTGTGTGTATTCTGCGACATTTATAATTACATAAGCAAGCATATTTGAATAACAAAATTTGAGGTTTAAATACTTTATTTTTTACCAATAACATAGAGAAAGGCATGAACAACACCACATGTTAATTACTTTAATATTGAAAGTAGGCTTATAAATATTAAAAAAGCAGATTTTTGTATCTTTCATGGTGGTCTGGTGGGTGATACCAGAGATGGTGGTAGTCCTGGTTTCGGTTTCAATCCTGGTCATGTGTTACATATAAGGTATCATTTTTTTTTTTTTTCTTTCTTTCAGTTTTCTTCTTATCTCTAGATATAAATATATATACATAAGGTAATTTGGTAGAATTGTTAGAACATCAGATAGAATTCTTTGCAGTATTTTTCCAGTTCTTTACTCTGAGTTCAACTTTACCTTTCTTCCATTCGGTGTCGATAAGTCTTGAATATGTCTAACGTAGCAATAACTGGAGCTACTTAACCAAGTTTTCCCAACCTAGTCGATGTCACCTACTGGTTGGCTGGGACAATGACCAACTAATCAGTCAGATTCGAACTCACTATGTCTGGCATATATTTTATATTTGAATGAAGTTCTATAAGTAACCTGGTGGCTTAGATGGCAATACTGCTCGAATAGATGGCTTCTATTATGAAGTTATAAGTTCATTCCCTATCCAGCATTGTAGAATTAATTTTATTTAGTTATTATTTAATCAATTGTTTTAACAAACAAATTATATCTATAAAACGCCAAATATAGTGAGTTCAAATCTGACTGACATGCATGGTATATATTTATGTTTCATTATACAGCGACACAATACACAGGAACTTATAAAGATATGTATATATTGTCCAGGAGTTTCGAGTTTAGTGGGAATTGGTACAACTCTCAATTGGAGCTAGTCCCTGCAAGATCAGCATAAATAATGTTATACCTTTTCATGAAATCTTGCACACCCGATATTTTATACATGATTATTTAAAGGTGAACAAAAACCAAAGAACATTGTGCAGCATTTCTCAACCTTTCTACCCATGTCGATCTCTTGAAATAATTTTTATGTCTCAGGGAAGCCCTGCATAATATATACTTTTTCTATCTCTAGAGCAGTGGTTCCCAAATCGTATGCTGCGAGATGAAACAAGATGAGCTGCAAAAGACTAAGATTAAGTTTTATGATGTGAAAAATATAAAACTGAAATTTCATATAAAAGTTCAAATATAGCTACAGCCACAAACCTAGGCTCCACACCCCGCAATGCAGAGGATAGTAAGATAGTACCAAGGCCTGACTCACCTCTTCCACTCCATTGAGACCTCTGCCATACTTGGTCCCTGTACTGCTGATTTCCTCCATAAAGTCGGGAGGAAAGACGACAGGAGCCTCATGAGGAGGGGCGACTATTGTAGCAGGTGTCTCTGGCCTTGCTCCGAGGTAACGCTTTTACGTTTCTTCCACAGGTTGCGGCTGAGGGACCACTTAGATTGGGGTGAAGTGTCTGTCCCTCCCCCGACTTCTTACTTCTTTTTTTTCTCCTTTTCATTTTCTTTTCTCTTCTTGCTTATCTCTGCTATACCACGGCATCAAAAACATATATGATATATGTATGTATGGTATAGGTGTATTTATATTTAGGATAGTTATCAAAGGTAAATAGACTGGTTGGAGCAATAACAGTCTTGTTTATGTATATACACACACATATATATATATATATATATATGTTTGTTCTTGTATTTCCATAGAAAAGGTAAAGAAAAGAAGAATGCTCTATGTATTGTACAGAGCTATTTAATTACATAATAAACAACAGAATATAATTATTCCATGCAAATAGACTTAGAATGGAAAACATTCAGACAGAGAAGAATGGATAATGAGCGTCGTAAGAGAAATTGGCCAACAATTAATATTAATGGAAATGTAGAAGAATTTCATATTAGTGATATGAATGTTTCGTGTGATCACTGTGGAGCTTTGAAATTTAGAAATGAAAATTGTAACTGTTGTAATAAAGGAAAGGTTGTGTTGCCACCATTGCAAATATACCCTGAGAGACTGAGAAATCTCTTTGAAAGAGGCCAGGAAGCAGTTGATTTCACAGAAACATCTGCAATTAAAACTACATTTATTTCACTTCATTTGGTGTTACCACCCGGCAGAGGCCCGTATAGCTTTCATATTCAGGGTCAAACATATCAATACACCCCCATCTCTGTAACCTGCAGAAAATACACCACAATATGGCCAGTTATATATTATTGATGGGAATGAAAGTGTGTAGCACAGATTGGAAGTACAACCAAATAATTGTTTCTGGCACAAGGCCAGCAATTACTGGTACTTTATTCTATCGACCTCATAAGGATGAAAACAAAGTCAACCTTGGAGGGATTTGAACCCAGAACGTAAAGGGCCATAACCCTATGCTGCAAAGCATGGTGTCTGACGCTCTACCGATACTGCCAATCCACCGCCCTAGTACCAACAAATAATGACTGCTCACCACAAAAAATGGCTACGATAAGAGAGGTGTTGCATGAATGTTATCCATATGTCGAAGTGTACAATACAATGCATGGCATCAAACAGCAAAGTTCTAGAAGAGAAAATTGTCCTGTACAGAACTGTGAATTAAGATTTAGAAGAGGATCAGATATGAGCTGCTATAATTTACCAACTAGTAATGATAGCTGTTGTTTTGTGGGGGATTGAGGGCACACCACCTGTACAAAGAGATATTATCATCTTTCCTAAAGACCATCCTCCTCAGAAAATACCACATAATTCATGCCACTTGGACCTCATGACCGACCGATAATGGTGAATTTTGGTGGCATAGTGACATGGAGAGGAATGCAGGACCTGTGTTTGCAATAGACTGACAATGCAGGAGTATTACATATACTGTATAGCAGATAGAGGAGGATTTAGTGCGATATATAGGGCAGGTAAATTATTTTAGCAGTATTTAGTGGAAGCCTATATGAAAGTAGAGGGATGCAGGCTTCAATATTTGAGGAACAATCAAGCCCAATTGTGAGTGGATGAGTATAATGGTTTAATGAATTATCTAAACAGATGATAACACTGAGCCTTAAAAAATGAAGACAAGATATGAAACAGAGAAGACATTGACAGAATCGTGTCAGCAGAAATACCTGCATTGGAAGATGATCCAGTACTACATGAGCAGGTTTAAAAGTTTATTATCCACAGGCCATGTGGTTCTGGAAACCCTTTTCCCCCATTTATACAAAATGGATTTTTCCAAAAGAACTATCCAAAAACCTACAGAAGGGAAACATTATTGAACCTAAATGGATACCCAGAGTACAGGAGGTGCAAGACAGGAACTGCAGTGTAAATTGGATGACATTCAGTAGATAACAGGAATGTTGTGCCATTTAATGCCTTTTTGCTTAAGAAATATTGTGCACATATTAATGTTGAAGTTTGCGCTTCTGTAAAAAGTGTCAAGTACCTCTTTAAATATGTTACATGGGGCATGATTGTACATCTATAGAAGTAACGAATAATGCATTACCTAATGAGGCTCAGAACCAACACAACCATGATGAAATAAAAACCTATCTTTGTTGCAGGTATGTGTCTCAGCCAGAAGCAGTGTTGTGTCTCTCAGAATTTAAGCTTCATGGTACATCACATACAGTATACAGCCTAGCCACACACCTGGAGAACAAACAGAGTTTACTTTCAAAGAGGCAATGCTTACACCTTCTGGGATGCCGCCTCACAAACTCCAATTAAAAGCAGGATCAATAATAATGCTTCTATGGAATATTTCAATCCAGAACAGATTATTTTATTGGCACAAGATTAGAAGTAGTGGAACTGCATAAACATTTTATCGAAGCTTCTCATATCTATGGTCCTTTGATGGGCAGGTATGTTTTGATCCGAAGACTGAAGTTAGTTCCCAGTGGTGGCAACATCCCTTTTACTTTGGAAAGACCCCAGTTTCCATTAAGACTGTCATATGCCATGACAATCAACAAGAACCATGGTCAAATACATGATAAAGTGGGTCTGTTCCTCCCTGAGCAAGTATTTAACCCTGGACAATTGTATGTTGCTTTTTCAAGAGTTCACAGACAGGTGTAAAAATTAATCCTACCAAACCCCCACCATTCCTACAACTGTTAGCTGTTAGACCACCCCCAGCACCACCCAACCTCCGTTCTAGTCCCACCGTTAGAACCAATGCTGCTTACCCTGCCTCTTTTACTAGTTCACTCCTTCGCTCGAATTTCAAAGCTGGCCCTCTACACTTGGTCGTGCTCTCTGTGTCCGCACTAGCCGGTACCTAAACACAATAAAATGTCACCTGTGCTACCAAAACTACCACAGGAACTCTGTCGGCATCAGCAAGGCTCAAGCCGAAAGGCTTCAATACTAGACCTGTAATCAGGGCCACTTTACCTCCGACGACCAGCTTTCTACCGATTGTGTGTTGATGGAGGGGACATGAGACCAGCAAAGTCCTAGGAGTAGAGACTAGTAAATAATAAACGGTCCTAGCTATGTTAAGAAGACAAGAGAAATAAATATTTACCTCTTTCATGTAGGTAATATAGCGGTGTTATAAAAGTAATTATACGACCGGTGTAACAGTCGGTATAAATGAAAGATGTAGAAATGAAAGTTGCAACAATGACATGAATAAATATACAGTAATTTAATATGAGCAAGAATAAATATTTAATGGAATTAATTAAGTGTAATTTAATAAGAAATAAGAAATAAGTAAAACAGTAAAAGAAACAATAACAAACAAAATGGAGTCACATAAAATTTGGTTTATCTTTATAAAGCTTATTTTAAACGCGATTTTCCTTTTAAATCCGTAGCTCCGCTTACTAACCTTAGGGCTGTAACGTTACATGGTTCGAATCTTACACTCTTCTCTATAGTGCCACACGAGTTATCTCCTAGTCTTTTTATATAGTTTCACTGTTTAGTGAAAGAGGGCGCTACGAACAGTTACTTATGTAGATGGGTGGTTAGCGATTCGGCTTACAAACATTAGCATCATGACGTTACATGGGTTCGAACCCTTCCGGCGCCTCAATTTTTCAAATAGAGTTATCACCCATGGTTCTTTAGAGTTTCATTGCTTACTCGAAAGATGGCGCGGGGATCATCTTTTACGATGAGTAGTAAGAGACAATAATACATGGAAGGAGGAGAAATAGAGAGAGATAGAAAGACGAATGTGTCACACACTCAATTCTCTCACCCTCTCTTTACTTTTATTACTCTATCTACCTCTACTTTCTCACCCTCTCTTTTCTTCTATTACACTTTCTTCCTTGTATTTCTCACCCTCTCTTTATTTCTATTACTCTATCTACCTCATATTTCTCACCCTATCTTTACTTCTTTTATTCTTTCTTCTTTGTATTTCTCACCCTCTATCTATCTCTTATTTCTCATCTCTCTTTACTTCTGACAGAGTGATAGATGTAAAGAGAAGGTGAGAAATAAGAGGTTGATAGATTTGGCTGTTATTTTTAACATTTTCTAATCATATGAGAGAGAGAGAGAGAGTATAAGATATATAGAGAGGGGGAAATCGCCGATGTTTACGTTGAGAAAACCTTATAAAATGTTATAAATGGGTTTATAAAGAACAGAATGAGATAAACAAGACAAAGACAGATAAAATAAAATCAGCGATTTATTTATAATATTTTAATATATTTTTCCTGGTCGTCTGCTTCCATTGATAGAGAGAGGAGTGGTGGGAGGTAGCCATAACAACCGTGGTAGCAACACTGTGGTTTTTAAAGAAGTGAATACAAGAAAAACTAAACAAGCAACAAATTTAATTTACTAAAATTAGTTTAAACATCTAAATCTTAAGAATATTAAATCTCTTACCCCTTTAGCATTCACATTACTCTATATATACTATTGTATTTTCACAGTAACGGCTTTATCTCACATAATATCGAATCTATGAGATTTCGATATTATTTATTTTCAGAACAATACTTTAACATCAGTATGAGTGGTTAATTAGGGCTGGTTTGAACAGAAAGAGGTGAGAGAATTCTGGCCGGTTACAGCTGGTTTTAATGCTAAGGGGTTAAGCCCTTCAAGATGTGTATGACGAGAAAGAAGCCGTTTTAGAATCGTATGACATAGATAATAACTGGAATTTCTTATGTGACAACTTACTGCAGGCTGCTGAAGACACTTGTGGCTGGAGCAGAGCTCCGACCAGACAGAGAGTGACCTGGTGGTGGGACAACACGGTAGATAAGGCCATTAGAGACAAAAGACTAGCATGGAACACTTCGATAAATGGTGGGAGTAGAGACCGATGCACAGCCGCTAAGAAAGAAGCTAGACGTCAGGTGTACTTAGCACGCAGGGAGGCTGAGAATAGGAGGGTTGCCAATGTTCTGTGACGGGAAGATCAAAGACGTGCGGTGTTCCGCATTGCAAGCCAGTGTGTCAGTGTAAATCGGGATGTTGTTGGAGATAAATGTGTCCGGAATGATGCTGGTGTACTCAGTGTCAATAATGATCAGAAAAAGGAGGCCTGGAAATGCCATTATGAGAGGCTGATGAATGTAGAGAATGAATGGGAGAGAGAGAAACTACCCACATTTGACCGAACAGAGGGACCAGCTATTGAGATTGTTGACTATAGGGTCAAAGAGGCAATTAAAGAAAGGAAAAATGGTAAGGCAGCTGGACTATCAGGGATAGTTGCTGAGATGCTGAAGGCATGAGGAGAAGTAGGTACTAAACTGGTTGCAAGCATAATCAATCAAGCTATATATGGCGGAGTCATACCCAAAGACTGGTGCAGCAGTATTCTCATAAATTGCTACAAAGGTAAAGGGGATGCTCTGGAGAGGATCAATTATAGAGGCAGAAAACTGATGGATCAGGTTATGAAAGTGGCAGAAAGGATATTAGAGCAACTAATTAGAGAAAGAGTCAAACTAGATGAGATGCAGTTTGGTTTTGTGCCTGGGAAAAGTACAACCGATGCCCTCTTCTTAGTGAGACAACTACAAGAGAGGTTCTTAGAGAAGAATAAGCCATTATACTTAGCTTTTGTTGACCTAGAGAAAGCCTTTGATAGTGTACCCCAATCTGTCATCCGGTGATCTATAAGGAAACTAGGTGTTGAGGAATGGCTTGTGAGGACAGTGCAAGCTTTGTACAGAGGTGCTGTCTGTAAAGTGAGGGAGTTTAGTGAGGAATTCCAGATACAAGGAGGAGTCCATCAGAGTTTGGTCCTCAGCCCGCTCTTCTTCATTATAGTCCTCCAAGCCATAACAGAGGAGTTTAAAACTAGCTGCCCATGGGAACTTCTCTATACTGACAATCTGGTTCTTATAGCAGAATCAGTAGAGGAGATAGAGAATAAATTCTGGCTATGGAAACAGCAGTTGGAATTAAGAGGACTGAGAGTGAACCTAGCTAAGACAAAAGTGTTGATAAGTAGAAAAGAGGACAAAACTCTGATGGTCATGTTCAATATGCAGAAAAGGAACTGGCATACATTCTATAAAATGTACACAATGCAGATCTTGGGTACACACGAGATGTAGTGGGATAGCAGGCAAACTAACAGGTAGGGAAAACTACGTATGCAGTAGATGTACAGGGAAATTTGACAGTAGAAGTCGCATTGATAGACCCATTTTTCAAATGCAGATAGGTTCTATAAAAGTGGTTGATAGCTTCAGTACCTAGGTGATCAGATTAGTATGGGAGGGGGGGGGGGTTGTTCCGAGGCCATAGTATCTAGAATAAGGACGGGCTGGAAGAAGTTTAGGGAGCTGCTTCCTCTGGTGACAAAGGGTTTCTCCCTGCGTACAAAAGGTTGGTTGTTTGATGCCTGTGTGAGATGCACAATGTTGCATGTTAGTGAGACATGGGCAGCAACTGCAGAGGATATGCGAAGGCTGGAGAGAAATGAAGCAAGCATGCTCCATTGGATGTGCAATGTCAATGTGCATGAAAGACCAAGCATGGATGAGTTGAGAGTGAAACTCTATAAGAAGGATAAACTGTAGTGTGCGAGAGAGAAGACTGCGTTGGTATGGCCATGCGATGCGTATGCAGGATCACCGCAGGGTGAAGAAGTGCCAAGTAATCCCAGTGGGAGGAAGACCAAGGAAGATATGGGCAGAGGTAGTGAGAGCTGACCTCAGATCGTTGAAGCTCAGAGGAGATGTTTCTTAAGCACTTATTAATAACCTGGTGGAGTTCATTACTTCACCGTGTCTGAACATAGCTTATTTCTTACAGAGAAAGGGAAGTCTTTAGAATATTAGAGATAATGTTTTGTGCTATTAGCGTTCTCTGAGTTCAAATGCCACCGAGGTCACCTTTGTCTTTCATTCTTTCGAATGTACCAGTCCGGTACTGGTGTCGATGCTTCATCTATATCTCTTTCCAACTCCCTCTCTCTTACTTTCAACCCTTCTCTGGAAGAAACCGTTCTCTTTTCATTTCTCTTCCTGTCTATCTATCTATCTGCCTGTCTGTCTCCCCCTATTGGGGAAAATCGACTAACTTTTTAAATTGCATTTGTGATAACATGTTTCACGTTTTTATTGTATGTAAACTTCCCCCTTTGTATTTGTCCCCTTCTTTTGTGCCCCTCTGGCTAATAAAGAAACATATCTATCTATCTGCCTGTCTATATAAATAAATAAACAAAGAAAGAAACATATCTATCTATCTATCTATCAGAAAGTGGCGAGAATGGCCCGAGTGAATGAGCCTTCTCTCTATATCAGCCTGTAGGTTGAGGAAAAAGAGGAAGAGACGAAGGGGGTACTCACTCTTCATACTCCTGGAGATGAGGGTTGCACATTTTTTCGGGGGTATGTGTTACCCATATGTAATGTCTCCCCCTATTGGGGAAAATCGACTAATTTTTAAATTACTTTTGTGATAGTATTTTACACGTTTTTATTGTATGTAAACTTCCCCCTTTGTATTTGTCCCCTTCTTTTGTACCCCTGTGGCTAATAAAGAAACATATCTATCTATCTATCTATCTATCAAAGGTGAACATATGGTGGATACTGTGTGGCTTCATCAATTTTGATGAAAACAGAATACTGTCAGTAGGCAAGTCCCCCAGAGATGTATTCAATGGGACTAGCATTGAAGTTCTGGTGCAAATGAGCCCAGAGCGAATAGCTATGATCCCACAGCGTGTACTCCTGGACGGATTTACCTACATAAACCTTTCGGTTGAGGGTAGGCGGCCTTCATGTTACCATTGCTTTAGCAGGGGTCACCTGAGGGCTTCCTGTCCTAAACTAATGAACCAAAAAAAGGCTCTTCTGCCGACACCCATCAAAACAACACAACCACCAACACCACCACAACAACAACAACACCAACACACAAAAATAACCACAACAAACACAGTCCCACCCAACCTCACTCCACCTAAAACCACTGCAAAATCACATACAGACACAACAGCTCCCCAAGACATACCCCTCCCCAATCACACAGACGATACAACAGATGAGGCTATCTCGCCATCACCCAGTGAAGACGAGGGAGAACCCCATCGCTCGAAAAGAAAGAAAAGACATCACAAAAGCAAAAAACCAGCAAACACTACCACAAACCTACAACCACCAACACAAACAACAAAAATATCACAAACAAAACCCCCACCTCCTGAAAACAAAATACCTACAACAAAACGAAAGCCCACACAAGAACTACAGACAAAAACAAACACAACACAAGAAAATTACACTTACACTTACATAAACACTGAAAACAAAACACTAATGGAGACCATCACGAACGACCCTTCGGTTTTCACCGAAGGGAAAACTTTCGCCCACTCTATAAAAAATAGCAAAAAACTGAACCTAAAACTGATTAGGGTCCCTATACAAACTTATAGGTCCCTAAAAGAAACATTTGAGAAGGATGTGGGGAATTCCTGCGTGAAACCACTCATCCGCGTCCTTCTCAAATGCCTCCCCACCCCAGAAACCCCCATCCCACCAGACCCCACCCCACCAAACATCTGCGTCCCCACCCCGCCGGAAACCACCACCCATCCAGACAACCCCTCCAACACCCCCATGGAAATTGTGCGGCCTGGTCCCCAGGAGGCGAAGGGTGAGTGATCTCTTTTCCTCTTTTAACTTTTCAGCACCAACATGGCCAATATAAGAGTTGGATGTGTGAAAGTACGCAGCCTGGGGATGCCCTGGAAACAGGGCAAACTCTTAAACGACCTCAGGTCGCACAGTTTGGATGTGGTAGCCATTTGCGAGTCCAGGATCCACGGCGAGCGACAGCTGGCCCCCATCTTCGATGACTTTGAGATCTACGCATCTCTCTGTCAACCGGGGGGTGGGGGCGGAGTTGCCGTTTTGCTGCGGAAACACCTGGGCCTCGTAACACAGACGGTACATCTGGACCCGGAGGGTCGACTGGTGGTCCTAGACGTTGACGGTAGTGAAGGTGGAGCCTTCAGGCTGGTGGCCGCATATGCCCCATCCGGGACACCGCGGCCAGACTTCTTCAAACGTCTAGAGACTTTTCTGGGAACGTCCCGCTCCTTGCTTTTAGTGGGGGACTGGAATGGAATCCTAGATGCACGTTGGGACTATGTGGGAGCATGTCCCGATAAAGGGGGGTGTAACAGCCTCAAACAGTTAATCGACCGATTTGACCTGGCCGATAGATATCGACTAGATTTTCCGACTGCGCCACTGTGGACGTGGAGTAATCGTAGCGGAACATCTAGATCGTACCTAGATAGGGTTCTAGTTAGAAATAAGGATAGGGACATGTTAAGCTGTCCACAAATGTTCATGGTTGCCTATTCAGATCACAAACTAGTGACCTGCATGGCCAACCTTGATAGAACCCATAGACAAGGACCCGGCTACTGGAAGCTGAACTTGTCGTTACCGACAAGCAAAGCCTACAGTAGACGGATTAGCACTTTAGTTAAACAGCACTTGACAGGGGCCATTGTCAACAACAGATTGTGGTACTCTCTCAAGAGGGCAGTTAGATTAGACTCGATAGTTTTTAGTAAAGAATTAGCGTTAGATAGAAATAGAACCAAGAAGGAACTGGTAGATAAAGTAGAAGAGGCAATTAGAAGTGGAAACGTAGCCAGCGTGCTAGCAACGAGAACGGCCTTGGACCAGTTCTTCGACGCAAAGCACGAGGGCTGCGTTGTCAGAAGCAAAATACATGCTCTGGGAAACGAGGGAGCCAAAGCTGTTAGCTGGGCCCGAGTGACGGAGGCAAAAAGTGGCAACAAGTCCATGATTCGGTCTTTGAAGGACCAAAACGGACGCGTGATACGTGAGCCGAAGCAGATGTGTGCGGCTTTTCAGCGGCACTTTGCTCAGCTGTTCGGGGGGAGCGGTGCGCCGGGAGAGGCTATGGATTTCGGTCCATACCTCGACGGCCTACCGCGACTCTCGGACAGTGAGGCGAAGTTCTGCGAAAAGCCGATTTCAGCCACTGAGATAGGGGACGCGCTGAGCCAATGCGGCAAACGCAAATCTCCAGGTCTTGACGGTCTACCCTACGAATTTTACGTAGCAATGCCGGACTTATTCTCCGGTCTCCTGGAAGCGGTCTACTGCAACTGGCAACAGAACGGGAGAATTCCCAGTTCTGTAACCGAGGGCGTGGTCACACTAATCAGGAAGGACGAGAATAAGGGGGATGACATAGGCAACTTCCGGCCCATAACTCTGCTAAACACAGAGTTACAGATTTTGGCCAAGGTGTTGGCAAAGAGGCTGGCGCTTGTCGTCGAGAACCTGGTGGGAGAAGCGCAGACATGCGCGATCCCGACCAGGTCCATACACGACAACCTCCACCTCATGCGATACATCATAGAGAGGGTTGGGTGTAAACCCGGCTTCGGTGGGGCCCTGATCAACTTGGATCAGTCTAAGGCTTTCGATAGGGTTGACCATCGTTACCTGGATGCGGTGCTCAAGGCGGCAGGCTTCGGACCCGTGTTCAGGGGCTGGATTGCTGCAATGCACAACAGCAACATCTGCTCAAGGGTCAAGGTGAACGGTTACCTCTCAGAGCTGTTCCATATTACGCGATCCATTCGACAGGGATGCCCTCTCTCCTCCCTTCTGTACGTACTGACTCTCGAGCCACTACTGCGGAAGCTGGAGCTATTGCAGGGCATCCCTCTGGAACCGGGACTGCGGAAAGCGGCGTCGGCCTACGCCGACGACGTGACAGTAATGGTGTCGAGCGCCTCGCAAATCGAGGAAGTCGGCACCTTACTAAAGGAATACGAAAGTCTCACAGGAGCGAAGCTGAACCGGGACAAGTCCATCAGTTTGCAACTCGGATCGTGGAGAGGCAGACCGATGCCTTCCGATGGCGTCGTCGGACGCTGGACGGAAGGACCGGTAAAGCTGCTCGGGGTCTGGTTTGGTCCGGACCTCCAGGTGGAGAAGAACTGGAACGAAGTGACGGCCAAGGTGTTTGCATTCACCCAGAAGTGGGCCGAGTGCAAACTATCCTTGAAAGGTCGAGCGGAGGTGGCGAACACTTTTATAGCGTCCGCCATCTACTACCGCTTGACCGTCGTGCCTTGTCCAGCCAAAACGCTCGCCAAAATGGAGCGCGCCCTCTTCCGATTCCTTTGGAAGAGGCGGGCTCCTTTGGTAAGAAGATCCATCTGCTGCCAACACCCTTCTAACGGAGGGCTGGGGATGCCGTGGTTGACGATGCGCAAACATGCACTCAGGCTGCGGCATCTCTATGTATTCCTCACCGGACAACCGGTGTGGGCCCCGTTCGTGAGGCGAGCCTTCCCACGACTCGTCTCGCTGACCGAGCTGCAGTCCTGGGTCAAGCAGAGACCGAGGAAAATGGGCGACTGGCACATTGAATGTGCTCAGGTGCTCACAGCCCTCTGGCAGGCGGACCCGGCGATCAGTGGAGACTCCACTTCGTCATTCTATAGAGGGTTGGTCCGCAGCAAGTGCGACGACGCGCTCGGTGAAACTCTAGGCGTGGAGGAAGATGAACTGGCCAGTCTGTTCGGTAGGACCTTCCGCCCGGGACCGATGGACAACTTCCAAAAGTCCCTGGCCTGGCAGTGCTACCGAGGAGCTCTACCAGTTCGAGACAAGCTCTACAGACATGGGCGCCCGGGCAGGGACCCTGCAAAAAAGATCTGTCCGAGGTGCGTGCGAGACGAAGAAACCGTCGCGCACGCATTCATACACTGCCTGGGCGTCACTGACCTGTGGGGCTATGTAGAACGACTATTGTCGCGGGTGGGACCAATCCAGTTGACCACCGAGTCCATTGTCATGATCAAACCGCCACCCTCCTTCAAAAACGAAGGAGAGGCGGTTTTCCTTTGTGTGATAGCTATGGCGAAAGAGGTTGTATGGTGGACAAGGTTGAAAGGGCTGAGGTCAGACACCTTTCTCTCCGGCCAACAACTGATTCTTTTTTTCAAATACCACTTTGGAAGAAGAATCAGGATGGAGAGAAAGGTGCTGTACCCCAGCAAGTTTTATGAAAGGTGGGTGAAAGTGGCGAGAATGGCTCGAGTGAATGGGCCTTCTCTCTATATCAGCCTGTAGGTTGAGGAAAAGGAGGAGGAGAGGAAAGGAGTACAAGCTCTTCGTACTCCTGGAGATGAGGGTTGCACATTTTTTTTCGGGGGTATGTGTTACCCATATAAACTGTCTCCCTCTATTGGGGAAAATCGACTAACTTTTAAATTCCATCTGTGATAACATTTTACACGTTTTTATTGTATGTAAACTTCCCCCTTTGTATTTGTCCCCTTCTTTTGTGCCCCTGTGGCTAATAAAGAAATATATCTATCTATCTACCCATCTGTCTGTCTGTCTATCTATTTATCTGATCTGTGAGGCTATGTCGAACAACTGCTGTCAAGGGTGGGACCGATCCGGTTGACCACCGAGTCTATTGTAACGATAAAGCCGCCTCCCCTCTTCAAAAACGAAGGAGAGGCGGTGTTTCTGTGCGTAATAGCCATGGCGAAAGAGGTTGTATGGTGGACGCGTCTGAAAGGACTGAGGTCAGACACCTTTCGCTCTGGCCAACAACTGGTCCGTTTCTTCCGATATCATTTCGGAAGAAGGATCAGGATGGAGAGAGAGGTGCTGCACCCCAGCCGTTTTTATGAAAGATGGGTGAAAGTGGCGAGAATGGCCCATGTGAATGGGCCTTCACTCTACATCAGACTATAGGTGAGGAAGATGAAAGACCAAGGGAGCACTCCTTCTCTGTGCTCCTGAGGAAAAGGGTTGCACACTTGTTTCGGGGGTATGTGCGACCCCCCAAGGCGCCTCCTCCCTATTAAGGATTTTGTTATATATTTTATTCTGTTATATTTTATTTTATTTTTATATTTTGTTATTGCCTCCTCCTTATTGAGGACGCCTTGTTTTGTAAACTCCCCCCATTGTACTTGTCCCACTTTTGATGCCCTGGTGGCAAATAAAAGAAACATATCTATTTATCTAAATAAAGAAATATATCCATCTAAAAAATAAAGAAATATATCTATTTATCTACCAATATCCTATCCCTGGAAGAAATCTGTGTTCAGACATATAGAGGGTATGTGACCCACCAGCTATAAAATGCTCAAGACATGCCATATCACGACCATCACAAATTACTGGTCTATACCTACACAACACAGATTAGTAAAGTTCACTACAATTACCACTACTTCCAACACCACCATCATTACCATCACCATCAACAATACCAACACTACAACCATCAATACCACCACCACCACCAACATCATTAACCATGATCACAGCCACCATTATCACTGCCTCCGACACCATCATCACCAACAATAATACCAACACTACCACCATCATTACCACCACCACCAACAACAACACGATTACCATGGCCACCACCAACACCACCACCATAATTATCACTGCTAACAACACCACCATCACCAACATCAATACCAACACTACCACCACCACTACCAACATGATTACCACCATCACCACCACCACTACCAACACGATTACCACCATCACCACCACTACCAACACGCTTACCACCACCACCACCACCACCACCACCACCACCACCACCACCACCAACAACAACGACAACAACAACAGCAACAACAACAACTAATAATAATTCTGAGGTGTAATGCTGTTATGGAAACATTATTAATGAATCTGACATGGTCAGTAAGTTGATGGACACATACATATACACACATAACTACATATATACATACTATATATATACATATACACACATAACTACATATATACATACTATATATATACATATACACACATAACTACATATATACATACTATATATATACATATACACACATAACTACATATATACATACTATATATATACATATACACACATAACTACATATATACATACTATATATATACATATACACACATAACTACATATATACACATTACTATATATACATAGACACACATTACATATATACACATTACTATATATATACATATACACACATACCTACATATATACACATAACTACATATATACATATACACACATAACTACATATATACACATTACTATATATACATAGACACACATTACATATATACACATTACTATATATACATATACGTACATAACTACATATATACACATTACTATATATATATACACATTACTATATATACATATACACACATAACTACATATATACACATTACTACATATATACACATTACTATATATATACACATTACTATATATACATATACACACATAACTACATATATACATATACACACATAACTACATATATACATATACACACATAACTACATATATACACATTACTATATATATATATATACACATTACTATATATACATATACACACATAACTACATATATACACATACACACATAACTACATATATACATACTATATATACATACACACACATAACTACATACATACACATTACTATATATACATATACACACATACCTACATATATACACATTACTATATATATATACACATTACTATATATACATATACACACATAACTACATATATACACATACACACATAACTACATATATACATACTATATATACATACACACGCATAACTACATACATACACATTACTATATATACATATACACACATACCTACATATATACACATTACTATATATATAAAAAAAACACACAGTCCACGCTGTAAATGTGGCCGTGTAGGCAACACGGTAAAAACCTCCCAGCCCCACACTGTAAATGTGGTTGGTGTTAGGAAGGGCATCCAGCTGTAGAAAACCCGCCAGACAGTCCACGCTGTAATGTGGCCGTGTAGGCAACACGGTAAAAACCTCCCAGCCCCACACTGTAAATGTGGTTGGTGTTAGGAAGGGCATCCAACTGTAGAAAACCCGCCAGACAGTCCTATGCGAGCAAGACAACCACTCTTGCCTCAAGTGGGAAAACCCCCGTCCAAACCCATGCAAGTGTGGAACACGGACGCTAAACCTGATGATGATGATGATGATGATGACACATATGAACACAGAAACACATGAAGACATAAATATATGTATACATACAAGAATATGTACGCACATGCTCACACACTCATACACACACACACACACACACACACACACATATATATATGTATGTGTAAGTTTGTGTATATGGGTTTATGTATGTATGTATATTTCGATGAATGTGTGTGTGCGTGCGAGAGTGTGTGTGTGCTTATATGCATACATACACACGCACTCACATACATAAATACATACATACACACATACATACACACATACATATATACACACCCACACACACACACACACATACATACACACCCACACACACATAAATACATACATACATGCAAACATACACATCTACAGACATACATACATATATACACACCCACACACACAAATACATACATGCAAACACACACACCCACACATACATACATATATACACACCCACACACACATAAATACATACATACATACATGCAAACATACACACCCACACACATATATACACACCCACACACACAAATACATACATACATGCAAACATACACACCCACACACATATATACACACACCCACACACATGAATAATTACATACATGCAAACATACACACCCACACACATACATACATATATACACGCCCACACACACACAAATACATACATACATACATGCAA
>OZ024759.1:26762384-26769884 GCA_964016885.1 Eledone cirrhosa | reverse complement strand
GCAGCCATTAGTTTACATGGAATGTTTACAAAGGGTGGTGTGAACATTATATGGCTATGTATATATATGATATGTAAGTGTGTATATATACACACACACATATATATGTAAATACATATATGTATATATACACACACATATATATATATATGTACATGTGTGTGTGCATGTATATATATATATATATATAGAGAGAGAGAGAGAGAGAGAGAGAGAGAGAGAGAGAGAGAGAGGGATGGAGGGAGAGAGGAGAGAGAGAGGGAGGGAGGGAGGGAGAGAGAAGGAGAGAGAGAGGGAGGGAGGGAGAGAGAGAGAGAGATGTATTCCTTTCCTGTTCCTGTAAATTCACGTTGTGTTTACATATAGAAGAAACAATAATGGCTGAGATAGGACACAAGTCTTTAATCCTCACCCCTACCCCTCCATTAATCCTTTTCCACACCCACACCTCTACCTTCTCTCCACCGATAAATATATATTGGGTCGTCAAGCATGAAATTTGTAGAAAAAACAAAGTTTGTGAATTTTTTTTTACAAATTTCATACTTGACGACCTAATACATAGAGAAAAGATTCTTATTTATGCACAAGGATAACAATTTTGTGGGAAGGGAAAGTCGATTAAATCAACCCAGTGCATTACTGGTACTTTATTTTATCAACCCTGTAAGGATGACAAGCTAAGCTAACCATGGTGTGATTTGAACCTAGAATGTAAAAGAACGTAGCTATATACAGTAAAGTATTTTCTACCGATGCTGCCAATTTACAATAGTAGAAATAATTGTTTCTACGTTAGGCACAAGGCCAGCAATTACCCAGTGTATTACTGGTACTTTATTTTATCGACTCTGTAAGGATGAAAGGCAAAGTTAACCTCGGCGGGATTTGAACTCAGAATAGCAAGGGCCGTAACTCTATGTGTCAAAGCATAACTTTGAACTTAGAACTTAAAAGGCTCTAACTATATGCCACAGATCATGTTTCTGACGCTCTACCAATTATTGCTATCCACAATAATAATGATTTCTGATTTAGGCACAAGGCCAGCAATTTTAGTGAAGGGGAAAGTTGATTAAATCAATCCTAGTGCATTACTGGTACTTTATTTTATCGACCCCAAAGACAAAGCTAACCTTGGTGGGATTTCAACTTAGAACGTAAAAGGCTGTCACTATATGCCACAGAACATGTTCTCTGACGCTCTACCAATTATCGCTAATCACATAACAACAACAACAACGTAAAGCTATTGTCTGTACAAGTTGTTCCCTTAATTATCTAATCAATACAAAAGTGGTTAACCTGATTAATTTTGATTTCATCTCAACAGCAGTTAATATTCTCTTTTATAAAACTTGCCTCAACTTGTTTCAATAAATATTAAACAGGTTTTAAAAGCACAGATCAGACCAGGCCAGCACAGACACTGACCATACTGTAGCCTCCCCTCAGTACCATATAGGATGCTTGGTAAGTTATGTCATGTAGTTGGTATTCCGAACAGAATCAATTAACCCTTTAGCATTTACATTACTCCATATTTACTATATTTTCACATTAAAGAGTTTACCTCACATAATTATCTCATGTAATATCAAATCTATGAGAATTTGATATTTATTTTGAGAACAATACCTTAACATCAGTATGAGCAGTCAGTTACAGCCAGTTTGAACAGAAAGAGGTGAGAGAATTCTGGCCAGATACAGCCGGTTTAAATGCTAATGGATTAATAACCATCCCATTACACTTTTAATGATGACTTCGACTCACTCAAGCATTAATGAGATTACACTTTTAACGATGACCTCGTTAAAATTATGATTAATGAGAAGCACAATCATTAATGATCAGTGTCAGTGATGATACAATGGTCTGATGGTTGGATAAACCCCAGTGCATTACTGGTACTTTATTTTATCAACACCCTCATGGATGAAAAGAAAACTTAACCTCGGCACGATTTGACCTTAGAACATAAAAGGCCGTAACTATGTGGCAAACCACGTAACTATGTGGCAAAGCACGTTGTCTGACGCTCTATCGATTCTGCCAAGTCATTACCCTGACTCTTCTATAATAGTACAACAATACACCGCTATTAGCTCTAATGCTTATAAGGAAGGTAATGAATGCTACAACTTCTCATTATTTCTTTGTATGTGGTGGATTGGCAGTATCAGTAGAGGGTCGGACGTCATGCTTTGACGCATAGAATTATGGCCCTTTCCATTCTGAGTTCAAATCCCGCCGAGGTCAACTTTGCCTTTCATCCTTACGGGGTCGATAAAATAAAATACCAGTAATACACTGGGTAATTGCTGGCCTTGTGCCTTAAGTAGAAACAATTATGTTTTGATGCAAATCCTCCTTCAGTTCGGAGATCAGAGAGTCATTCCAGGTAGAGCCGCTGCTTTTCCGAATTGAGAGATCACAGGTCCGATACTATAGGCATGTGGTTAGAATGTCCCAAGAAAGACTCGGACAGATTTTACTGACAAAGCCAGCCGGCAAGAGACCCAGGGGTAGACTCTGAGCAAGTTGGTTGGATAACATCCACGAGCTTGGCTGGTCTCACTTGAGGATCCAGTTGGATCAGTTGGAAACAGTTGCTTCTGACAGGAGAGCTGGAAGGAGGAGTGTTTGATGACTCTACTCCCACAACCCTCCCAGGAAGGAGGAGGAGGAGAAGAAGACATTAGTATCTAGTCATTCTCAGATTTATATACTTGTAACTTGTTATTGATTAAAGGTTTTTCATTTCAGTGTTTTTATGGTATATTTCTTTCTTTCCACTTAATGCATTGTCTGTTTGCTTTTACGAGATTTGCAATAATGTGTTAATCTATAACAGTAATTATTTGGTTAATGTAATACATATTTTCTAGTGTTCTATAATTTTGTTAGGTGTGGACTTCCATATATTTATTGTGATAGTGTTTTTCCAATATTGGGGTTGTCTATAATTTTAGTAGGATTAATCTTCCATATAATTGTTAAGATATATTTTTCCTATATTGGCCTAATGTAATATATCTTACCACAATACTAATTTTGGTCAAATGTAATATATCTTACCACAGAACAACACTAGACAGAACAAAGACATTAATGGACAACATATCTATAATATACAGAATTGCCCACAAAAAAGCTGATTAATTATGGAATCAATATTCATAGAACAGCAATTACATCTGTAATCCTCTATACCAGTAATTGGTACAGGTCAGTGGTTATTTTACCAGGGGATGGGGGCAGAGGTGTAACTAAGATGTGGCAAACATGGCACATGCCATGAGCACCACATGAAAGGGGCGCCACTTGGAGTAGGAGCATGTTCTATTAAAGTCAAATAAACCTTGTTAGAGAGTGAAAAAAGAAACTCCTTCAGATGTATGATCTGTCTCTGATTATCATAGGTGCAAACACTATGGTGGCTGGATCATTAACCCTTTAGCATTTACATTACTCTATATTATTTATTTTGAGAACAATACCTTAACATCAATATGAACAGCCAGTTACAGCAGCTTTGAGCAGAAAGAGGTGAAAGAATTCTGGCCAGATATGGCTGGTTTAAATGCTAAAGGGTTAAACCATTTATATATATTATTAGGCCCATACAAGGGCCTTGTTTCAGGGGGGTACCAGGGGACCCCCCCCCCACGCACACACACACTTTTTCAAACTTCTATATTTTATTTTTGGTTTATTTGATATAATAAATTCTTTTTAAGCTTATTCTTTTATATCTGAACTTCATTTGAATATATAACATTTAATTAGCATAAAATTTTACTTATGTAATAGGGTCCAGGAAAGGCAGCATAAGCAATTTATGCTCCTTTAAGAATCAACAAATGTTGGTTTATCCCCCTCGCATTTTTAAGGCAAACAAGGCCCCTTGGCCCATAGAGAAAGCTACAGTGCTGAGCAAGGGCGCAATTTCACTGCTTGCTATAGGCGCTATTTTCCCTAGTTATTCCTTTGGATGGGAGACATAGTTAGAAGAGTGTGTGCTGTTTAACTCTTCCTTCGGCCATCTGTGTCAGGGGAATGAGGTCAATTGTATATGTATTGTTTATGTTTATTTAAGTTTGTGGTGTGGTTTTGGTGTACGTTAGAGGTATTTACATTCAAATTAAGATAATTAATGGTCTCTAAAAACACTTACACACATGTACGTGTTTATGTGGGTGTGTATTGATATATATATATATATATATATATATACACATACATACATATATACATATATATATATAAATTGTTTCTACTTTTGGCACAAGACCAGCAATTACCCAGTACATTACTGGTACTTTATTTTATCGACCCTGTAAGGATGAAAGGCAAAGTTAACCTTGGCGGGATTTGAACTCAGACTGTAAAGGGATGTAACTATGCTGGGAAAGCATGGTGTCCCACTCTCTACCAATACTGCCAATCCAATAATGGACGCTAAACGGAGATGATGACACAGGCACACACACACACACATATATACATACACACGTTTTATATATCATCATCATCCTCATTGTTAAACGTCTGCGCCCCTCTCTCTCTCATATATATATTTATATATATATCCACAGGGTGTCCCTAAAAATATATACCCACTTCAACAGTATTCAAATAAATATGTCTACACATTTTTTTGGATACCCTTTCTGTAATAATGATGATGAGGATGATTATATATGTAAGATTTAATATAGAAATGGTTACTACAGGACTAGAAGTGTTTCATTCGAAGGAAATCATCAGGAAAGCCTCTATTGAGTAACTTACCTACTGTGGTTACCCCCGATTGAACCCGGGACTCATACACTTATATAAATATATAGTTTATAGATATATCATTAATGTCTTCCATCTTGATCATATAGACATAGATAATGTGATATATATATATATATATATATATATATATATATATAGATACATAATAATAATATGTACATCTATATATATATATAGAGATGTACATATTATTATTATGTATCTATATATATATATATATATATATATATATATATATATATATATACATATATACACACACACACATATATATGTATGTGTACATGTATATATATATATATACATGCATACACATATATATACACACACATGTATGTTGTGTGTATATTATATAAGAGGCGTTGTCTTAAAGATCTGCAATTATTTAGTTCAATGAATAATTAATGTGGTTTAGTATAAAACATGAAGTGTCCATTAATTTATCTGTCTATATATTTATTGATCAATATGTTTATGTTCTGTGTTACAGTTTTGTTGATTACCATGGTAAGACGAGGTTGTGTTGGTTGGAAACCATCAAGGAAGATTTCTGTAAACTGAATCAACAGAACCAAATGTATTTGATCCATCAATGTTATTCATAAGACCCTCACCCCAGGAGCAAACAAAGAAATCTGTATATGGTGGCTTGCTTTTCTCAGAATAGTAACTAAATCTTACCAAAATCACTTCTTATTGTCTAAGAAATTAGGGTTGTTTGCTGAATGATGTTTTCCAAGGTTTCCTAAGCTCAGGTAAACCCACAAAGAAGAGAAAGAAAGTAGTGTTGCCACCTGGATTGTATGTATTTTACTAATTACCGTATCATCATCATCATTGTTTAATGTCCATTTTCCATGCTAGCATGGGTTTTCCCATTAGAGGCAAGTTAGGTCAGGTGACCGTGTCTTGCTCATATAGGACTGTTTCTGGCTAGATTTCTATGGCTGGATGCCCTTTCTAATGCCAACCACATTTACAGTGTGGGCTGGGTGCTTTTTTGTCGTGACTCCTACACGACCACTTTGCAGTGTGGGCTGGGGGCTTTTTGTTGTGACACCTATACAACCACCTTACAGTGTGTGCTGGATGTTTTTGTAATACCAACATAACCTTACAGTGTAAGAGTTGTGTGGTCAGAAGTGGTTTGTATGTGTGTGTGAGTGTGTGTATCTGTAAATGTATAAATATGTATGTGTGTGTGTGTACATCTCTGTGTGCCTGTGACTTAGACTATGAAGCTCCCACATCTTGAGACACATGAGGCAGCCAAAGTGCTCCAATGATTCACGGTCAGTTGCATCTATCAATACATTGTTTCAACTTCAACTTTTGTTGACAGGTTTCAGATCCCTGTCAATTCCCTGCTGCCAGTTCATCTTGGGATGCCCTTTTCACCTCATTCCACAAAAATCCCAGCCTTACCTAAACCCTAACCCCTATCTATAATTTCCTTCCAACTCTGACCACTAACAATGTTACCTGAAATCAGTTGCTTTTCCCCTTAACCCTTTAGCATTTAAACCAGCCAGAATTCTCTCACCTTTTTCTGTTCAAACTGGCCGAAACTGGCTACTCATACTAATTTTATGGTGTTGTTCTCAAAATAAATAATAATTCCATGTTATGTGAGATAATTCCTTTACCATAAAAATACAATAGTCTATATAGAGTAATGTAAATGCTGAAGGGTCACAAACAAAAACGTTTTGGTTTGTTTTCGTTTATTTTTCAATTTCATCTATTTTTTCTGATATTTAACTACTAGGTGTTTAGTTCATTGTTTGGTTTGTTTCTATAAAGAATGTATCCTGACATCATTTCATCTTTAAGTATATTTCATCCTTCTTTAATCGTTCATCGACAGGTTTTTAACGGCAGAGACAGAACGTCAGAAAATCTAACCAACTGCAAACCACACAGAGAAAATAAAAAAAACAAAAAAAAAACAACAACAACAAACCAAGAAACAACAACAATAACAACATTTACAACAAAATAAAACATATTTATAGAATATATAAAGTGAAAAGAACGGAAAAAATTGAAGAAATAATAGATATTTAAGATATGGAAGCTATCTTAGCCAGAAATATCAGAGGTATGTGTTCCAGAAGCCAGAACATTATAATCCTGTATATTATGGCAATGATCTTTTCTCTGTCTTTAACAACGACTGTCATAGATGAACCCAAACTACGTGAAGTTGGATCTTACTCACAAAAGAAATCTATCAGTCGATATTCCACCATTTTAGTAAAGGTTAGTGTATATCTATCTATCTACCTATCTATACTGACACACACTCACACATATATATATGTATGTATATACACATAAATATATATATATATATATATATATAAATATATATATATATAAATACACACACATAAATATATAAACACATATATACATATACATATATATATATATATACATATACACTAATATACACATATATACATATACATATATATATATATATACATATACACTAATATACACATATATACATATATATATATATAAGAATTGAAATATATATATATAAGAATTGAATATATATATATAAGAATTGAAATACTAGAGTGTGTTGTAGTTAAACACCCTCAGATATATGCCACTATATTATAATATTTATATATATATATACATATATATATACAAACAAATATATATACACATATA
>OZ024759.1:26747384-26759884 GCA_964016885.1 Eledone cirrhosa | reverse complement strand
TTTCCATTTATCTGAGGGTTCTTAACCCCACTATCAGGCTAAATAATTTTCTTTAATTTCTTTAGTCAAAATAGGGCGATAGCTTACATTTATAATTTCATATATATATATATATATATATATATACACGATATTAACAAATGGAAACTATATTTATAAAACCATATTTATTTCATGATACATATTTCAAGGAAACCATGTTAAATTATGGTATGCCTTCATCAGACAAAATACAATATATACCAGTTTTATAAATAAACATTGACGTACCCTTTCAAAATGCAACCGTTACTTTTGGAAGACATCAGGATATATATATATATATATACATATATACAGTGTAACAAGGCAGGTGTGCATTAGGAAGGGTGTCCATGTGTAGAAACGAACACAAAATACAGACCTGTATGAGCAAGTCATGGTCTCTGGACCTCATAACATTACAACCTGTCTATTACATTTGCCTAATAACATTACAACCTGTCTAACCTATGCAAGCATGGAAAGATAGACGTTAAACTATGATGATGATGATGGACTGGGTGCTTTTTGTCATGTCACCTACATGACTACTTTACAGTATGGGCTGAATGTTTTTGTGATACCAACATAACTTTACAGAGTAAGGGTGGTGTGGGCAGAAGTGGGAGGGAATTGTGGGGAGTTTACATTGGATTAAGAGATGCCTACAGAGTGTATGTTTAAGTCTGCGCAAGGGAAGGCGGGTCTTCTGTATTACTGCATAGCACCAAAGATCTTGATCGTGTGTCATTGTCTTAGAGAGGTGCAAGTGTGCAAGGTCAGAAACAATAAAAAGCAAAACAAGCGATCATTGTGTTCTTCCTCAACTGACCCACATATCTGAAATATACTTGTGAGTTAATTCCTTATAGTATTATTTATGTCGATGATAATGGCCTCTTTGATTCCAATACAGATTTTAGTGTGAATTACACAGCAATACCAACAGGAAATTCAAAGAATCTCTATCTAACAACGGTCAATCTGACTGAAATGACAACAAACATATCTGTGAGTTATCAAATCCTTTTTTATAATTCTTTCTTTGAAACTTTTGCCAAATATATACCAGTAACCTTTTCCCCAACCCACAGATGGATCACTGAAGACAGCTTGATGAGTGGCAGCCAGGAACATAAGACTAATATTTAACAATATCTATCTATCTATCTATATATATGTGTGTGTGTATGTAAAAGGTAAACAGAAATAACAACACAATCAGTACAGTATATGGAAGGGATATATTAGGTTAATGCTTGAAATAGCAGGAAGAGGGTCTTAAAGTTTCGGACGCTAGTCCTTCATCAGAAGAAAGAATGAGAAATAAGATAGATTGAAAGGGACGGGCAGGGTGGAATTGGAAAAAATATCTTTAGATAAAAATAATAGGTCCCTTCAATCTATCTTATTTCTCATTCTTTTTTCTGATGAAGGACTAGGGTCCAAAACGTTAAGACCTCTTCCTGCCATTTCAAGCATTAACCTAATATATTCCTTCCATATACTGTACTGATGGTGTTGTTATTTCTGTTTATTTTTTACATACCTATATATATATATAGGATGATTTGTTATGTCTTCATTACGTTTATTGAGTAGTGACACGCGTTTCGCTATTGATCAACTCAAAGTTCGATCTAGCCTGACTCTGGAATCAAAAGACAGAATGAACCCGTAGGGTGGTGGATTGGCAGTAACAGTAGAGTGTCAGACAACATGCTTTGCAGCATAGAATTATGTCCCTTTACATTCTGAGTTCAAATCCCACCGAGGTTAGCTTTGGCTTTCATCCTTACGGGGGTTGATAAAATAAAGTACCAGTTATGCACTGATTTAATCGACTTTCCCCTACCCTTCAAAAAGCTGGCCTTGTGCCAAATGTAGAAAAAATTATTATTATTATTATTATTTTTTCATTTATCTTGCTTTATGTTCATACGAGTTATCACCAAATCACAACCAGTGACCTCAAGAGACAACAAGGTCTGTCTGACATGTTCAAGAAAGAACACATACACATACATGTATCTTTAGGTGTTTAGACTTGTGATGTACTTATATTGACAGAATTTTCCTTAGTATATGGGCAGTTCTCATTAGTATTGTGCCAAAAGTAGAAATAATACGTCCCTTTACAGTCTGAGTTCAAAATCCCGCCGAGGTTAACTTTGCCTTTCATCCTTACGGGGTCGATAAAATAAAGTACCAGTAATGTACTGGTTAATTGATGGCCTTGTGCCAAAAGTAGAAACAATTATTATAATAAAAGGGCGGTGGATTGGCAGTATCGGTAGAGAGTCAGACGCTATGCTTTGCAGAAGCATTACGTCCCTTTACAGACAGTTCAAATCCCGCCGAGGTTAACTTTGCCTTTCATCCTTACGGGTTCGATAAAATAAAGTACCAGTAATGTACTGGCTAATTGCTGGCCTTGTGCCAAAAGTAGAAACAATTATTATTATTATTATTATTCTGTTACCCTAAATAAACAAAATTGTTTTCAATCCACAGGAGTCGTATGGTCTGATAAACCTGTCATACTGCCTGGAACAGAAGAAGAACATAATGGAAAATGTAGGTAAAACTAACGAGTTCAAACAGACGGAATTGTCATGACTGGGGTGTTGTTATCAATACTCCTCCTTCTCTTCATTATTACCATCATCCTCCTAATCATCATTTTACGTCCACCTTTCTCTGCTTGCAAGGGTGGGACAGGTCCTATTCAGCACAGCATTTCTCCACTTGTCACGGTCCTTTGTCATCTCTGTAAGCTTCAGCAATCTGAGGTCTACTCTCACCACCTCCGCCCATATTTTTCGTGGTCTTCCTCTCCCACGTCTTCCTTCTACTGGCATTTCCTGGCACTTCTGTTATAATTAACCATTACTATAATCATGTTCTTCCTTCTTCCGAAACAAATGAGATCGTGTAGGTGTCACGTCAAAAAACACACAGTTCACGCTGTAATGTGGCCGTGTAGGCAACACGGTAAAAACCTCCCAGCCCCACACTGTAAATGTGGTTGGTGTTAGGAAGGGCATCCAGCTGTAGAAAACCCGCCAGATAGTCCTATGCGAGCAAGATAACCACTCTTGCCTCAAGTGGGAAAACCCTCCGTCCAAACCCATGCAAGCATGGAACACGGACGTTAAACGATGATGATGACGATGATGATGATATATATATGCGTTTGAATCCTCTTTATTGTATTATATTGCTCAGAACATTTTTTCCTTGAGCTACTTTGATTACAAGCGACGAATATAAGTTTTTAACTCATCTATACTTTTGATATATATATATATATATAAAATATATATATAATATATATATACATATATATATATATAGTAATAATAATAAATGTGAAGACAAAAATCCGAAGAGAGCTCGATAAGGATAATATATATATATATATTTTAATATATAATATATATATATATATTTTAATATATTTTAATATATTTTAATATATATATATATATATATATATATATATATATATATATATATGTAGTGTTTTATATGTCCACATTCTGTGCTAAATATTCTCTTCTCTATTTGCAGCCATTACACGAGTTGACAGTGTTGATGTTTTTCCTGGGAATATTTTTGGCAGTAACTCTGACTGTATTCCTTCTACTAGTTCTAGTAATCCATCGACAGAAATCAACAGTCACACATTACTCTCAGGTCAGTAAAAAGAATCACCCTATATATATATATATATATATACATACATTTACACATTATATATATATATATATATATATATATATAAATATAATAGTAGAGCACTCAGTCCATGGGACGAGTTTGGTAGATGTAGTTCCACAACAGTTAGTTCACCATACTGAGAACAAATGTTTCACCTTATTTGGATCCTCAGCTCAGTCTAAATTTTAGACCGAGCTGAGGATCCAAATAAAGTGAAAGGGTATGGTGAACTAACTGTGGAACTACTTCTATATATATATGTATATACATATATACATACACACACACGCACACATATACATGTGTGTATATATATATATGATATAACACCTGCAACCCTGGTGGTATCCAATGATGTTGACTTGTTGTTCTTTTTGGTAAATATCATCTTGGTTAAGAGAGTGGGACTGGCTTTGTGCAGAGCCTTTGCTCACTATAAAAGCTTCACGGCACAGGCATTGCTTTATATCTGGAGATCTCTCTGCACTTGTCGTCACATGGTACCATGAGCCCAGAACTATGTGTCAATAATTGTCACAGGTGTAGTGTTTGTACAAGAGTATTCAAGTTGCTGGCTGGACTAAAAAGTCACTCGTTCAGCGCATCGTTAGGGGTTCTCCTACATGGATATAAAGTAGTGGCCGTACTCGAAAATGAGTTGGCAGCCACCATATATATATATATATATAATATGTGTGTGTGTGTGTGCATGTATGTGTGTTTGTTGGGGTAGGTGCATTTACTTGACTTTTGTTCTATTTCTTATTTACAGGACTGTACGAAGCACAAAACCCTCATTATGACCTCATCTAAATGGGATTACCAAAAGGTAGAAATAGGGTGAGTTTACACACACACACACATACACACACATATACATATATATATATATATATATACATCGAGAGAGGGAGATGAATTATTGAAATGAATCATTTTACATTTAGTTCTTAAATTATTTTCATTGGCAGATCTTCTAGAAAGCCTGACAGCATTGTTGAAGTTCTGGTGCAACCTCCTATTAACACATTCCGGCAAATAAATGGGTAAAGTAGTATTATTATATATGCATATATGTAAATAGATAAATAATTATATATATATATACACTGTAGTAAAAATTTGGTATAAATATCCAATATATATGATTATATATACACCCCTTGTATAATATTATAGAAATGACAGTGTTAGTAACATCACATGGTAGTTTTCTGTTCTTATTATTCTAGGTGGGACATATCCTCTACACAGTTCTTAGAGAAACAGTTGGAGAACATGAAATGTGAGACCCATACTAAAATTCCAGTTGATTTGGTCCAAGAGATGATAAACAGACAAGAAATTTCTTTAGAAGCGGGCAAGAATCTCATCAAACAATTCCGACGTAAAACTGAAGAATTTACTGATAATCTCAACAAACAGTTCGAGAGTGACAGGAAGGAACTACAAAAGGAAATATCTCTCAGGAATAAGGTTATTTATAAATGTTTCTCCTTTAAGCACAAGGCCAGCAATTTTTGAGGAAGGGAACAATGACTAACCCTTTAGCATTTACATTACTTTATATCTACTATTATATTTTCACGGGGTCGATAAAATAAAGTACCAGTAATGCACTGGGTAATTGCTGGCCTTGTGCCTAAAGTAGAAACAATTATATTTTCACGGGAAAAGCTTTACCTCACATAATATCGTATCTATGAAATTTTGATATTTATTTTGAGAACAATACCTTAACATCAGCATGAATAGCAAGTAACGGCCGCTTTGAACTGGAAAAGGTGAGAGAATTCTAACCAGATACGGCCAGTTTAAATGCTAAAGGGTTAAACCGGCCATATCCAGTTATAATTCTCTCACCTCTTTCTGCTCAAACCAGCTGTATCTGGCCACTCATACTGATGTTAAGGAACTGTTCTCAAAATAAATAATATCAAAATCTCATAGATTCGATATTAAGTGAGATAAAGCCTTTACTATGAAAATAGAATACTGTGAATGCTAAAGAGTTAAATTGACCCCAGTGCATTACTGGTGCTTTATTTATCGACCCCATAAGGATGAGTGGCTAAGCTAACCTCGGCGGGATTTGAACTCAGAAGTTAAAGGGCCACAGCCCTATGCTGTGAAGCATCTTGTCCAAAGTTTTATCGATACTGCCAATCCACTGCCCTCTATATTACTACTACTACTACTAAATTGATTTGACTTATCTTTTATGTTTATTGCATGTATTTCTTTTTTATTTTTCACTTTTTATATATATATATATACATATATATATACACACACATACATATATATATATGTATACATGTAAATATATACATATATATACATGTACACACACCATATATATATATATATATATATATATATTTATTAAAATAACAGATATATATATATATATATATATATATATATATATATATATATTACAGGCACAACTAGAAAAACTTCAAATGGAAAGATGGAATGCTTTGGAAGCTCTTCAGAAAAATGTGAGATTTTAAATAAATAATCTTCTTCCTCTTATTTTAAAATTCTTTATATACACATATATATGGTGTTAGGAAGGGCATCCACCTGTAGAAAACCTGCCAGATAGTCCTATATGAGCGAGATACTGTCACCCGATCAATCTTGCCTCAAGTGGGACACTTCCTGTCTAACCCATGCTAGCGTGGAAGATAGACGCTAAATGAAGATGATGATAATATATATATACATAATATACCCCACCGGCATTTGCGGTCCTGGTTATTGACGGAATTTTCCTTAGAACCTAACTAATAATTGTTTGTGGAAGCCACCACATAGACACATCATCATTTTACGTCTGCTTTTCCCTAGGGTGGGACGGGTCTTATTCAGCACAGCATCTCTCCACTTGTCACGGTCCTTCGTCATCTCCACCGTGAGCTTCAGCAATCTGAGGTCTGCTCTCACCACCTCTGCCCATGTTTTTCGTGGTCTATTTCTACTATGTCTTCCTTCAACTGGCATTTCCTGGCACTTCTTCACCCATCGGTCATCCTCCATGTGCATCACATGTCCATACCACCGCAGTCTCCTCTCTCGCACACTACATTGTGTCCCTCTCAGATACAGTTTCTCTCTCAACATATCCATGCTTGGTCGTTCACGCACATTGACATTGCATATCCAATGGAGCATGCTTGCCTCATTTCTCTCCAGCCGTCGCATATCCTCTACAGTTGTTGCCCAAGTCTCACTACCATGCAGCATCGCGCTCCTCACACAGGCATCATATAACACAGGATCATAAATCATCATCATCATCATCATCACCGTTTTACGTCCGTTCTTCCACGCTAGCATGGGTTAGACGGGTTGTCCTGTTGTGGGCAGTGTCTGGTCGGCTGACCATGCCTTGCTCATACAGGAACTGATTTGGGTTGATTTCTACAGCTGGATGCCCTTCCTAACACCAACCTCATTTACAGTGAGTGCTGGGTGCTTTTTCGTGGTGCCTACACGTCCAATTTACAGTGTGGGCTGGGTGCTTTTTTGCCATGGCACCTCCACGACCCCCTTGCAGTGGGAGGGTGTGGGGGCATATTGTCTATCTTCTGCAATTTCTTTTTGGCTTTTTTCAAGGCAATATATATTTTTTCATGCTTTTAACGCTAAATTATTAATAAACGACGATGATGATGATATATATTGTTTCTGTATATGCTGTGTTTTATCATATTGTCAGTATGGTAGTAGAGGTGAAATGATTCAATTACAAAAGGAATATGATGACAGAGAGAAAGATCTGGTGATTCAGTTGGAACTACAACAGAAACATGACATGCAATCTCTTAACAGGGTAACCCCTTATTTCTTTCATTTTATATGTCTGCGTATATATATATATACTAGGATTTTTTAAAACATGCTGACGTGTATATATGTGTGTGTGTATGTGCATATGCATATATTTATATGTATGAGTATATAAATATAAACATGCAAACACAGACACACTTACAAAAATATACACACACAGACATACATTCATACAAATACACATACATTCACACAAACACACATATGTGTATATGTATGTGCATATGCATATATTTATATGTATGAGTATATAAATATAAACGTGCAAACACAGACACACTTACAAAAATATACACACACAGACATACATTCATACAAATACACATACATTCACACAAACACACATATGTGTATATGTGTGTGTATATGCATATGCCTATATTTATATGTAAGAGTATATAAATATAAACGTGCAAACACAGACACACTTACAAAAATATACACACACAGACATACATTCATACAAATACACATACATTCACACAAACACACATATGTGTATATGTGTGTGTATGTGCATATATTTATATGTATGAGTATATAAATATAAACATGCAAACACAGACACACTTACAAAAATATACACACACAGACATACATTCATACAAATACACATACATTCACACATATGTGTATATGTGTGTGTATGTGCATATTTCATCATTTCATTTCATTTCATTTTACGTCCTCTTTCCCCTGCTTGCAAGGGTGGGACGGGAACTGATTCTGGCTTGATTTCTACAGCTGGATGCCCTTCCTAACACCAACCTCATTTACAGTGAGTGCTGGGTGCTTTTTTGCCGTGGCACCTGCACGTCCACTTTGCAGTGGAATGATATGGACTCCAGTCCCTATCATCTCATTTCTACAGCTGAGTAAACTGGAGCAATGTGAAATAAAGTGTCTTGCTCAAGGAAACAACACATCACCCGGTCTGAGAATTGAACTCACAACCTTTCGATTGCAAGGCCAATGCTCTAACCACTAAGCCATGTGCCTCCATATGCATATATTTATATGTATGAGTATATAAATATAAACATGCAAACACAGACACACTTACAAAAATATACACACACAGACATACATTTACACAAACACACACATTCACACAAACACACATATGTGTATATGTGTGTGTATGTGCATATGCATATATTTATATGTATGAGTATATAAATATAAACGTGCAAACACAGACACACTTACAAAAATATACACACACAGACATACATTCATACAAATACACATACATTCACACAAACACACATATGTGTATATGTGTGTGTATGTACATATATTTATATGAATGAGTATATAAATATAAACATGCAAACACAGACACACTTACAAAAATATACACACACAGACATACATTTACACAAACACATACATTCACACAAACACACATATGTGTATATGTGTGTGTATGTGCATATGTATATATTTATATGTATGAGTATATAAATATAAACGTGCAAACACAGACACACTTACAAAAATACACACTCACAGACATACATTGACACAAACACACACACACACACACACACACATACATTTCATAGCAAATTTAACGCACTGGGATAATTGCTGGCCTTGTGCCAAAAGTAGAAACAATCATTATCATCATCCTCCTTATCTTCATCACCACCACCCTCCCCATCACCACCACCATCACCATTATTCTAATGTATTATGATCATCATAATGTATCGTCACCACTACCACCATACATACATAAATACATTTTATATATATTGGTAGACAGGTAATTTTCTCTTTTTTTTTTATTTTTGTTTTTAAAATGGACATTTTTTTCAGGACTATGATGTCAAGAAACGAATTGGATTGAAGAATATGGAGGAAGATTTCTTTAATTTGGTTAAGGAAGAATCTTCATTGTTATTGGAGAAACATGAATGGCTTAAGGAGGAATCACAGAGGAAACAGGCAGAATTTCAAAAAGTCATCGACAGAATAGCAGCCCAGGAGAATGAGGTTCTTGAAGAACGACACAAAAAACACCAAATTATCTTCGACATTTCTGTAAGTATTTCTTTCTCTTCATCATCATCATCATCATCATTTTTACGTCCACTTTTCCCTGCTTGCAAGGGTGGGACGGGAACTGATTCTGGCTTGATTTCTACAGCTGGATGCCCTTCCTAACACCAACTTCATTTACAGTGAGTGCTGGGTGCTTTTTTGCTGTGGCACCTCCACGACCACTTTGCAGTGGAATGATAGGGACCCCAGCCCCTATCATCTCATTTCTACGGCTGAGTAAACTGGAGCAATGTGAAATATAGTGTCTTGCTCAAGGAAACAACACATCACCCGGTCTGAGAATTGAACTCACAACCTTTCGATTGCAAGGCCAATGCTCTAACCACTAAGCCATGTGCCTCTGTTACAATCATATCTATTATTGCCACAAGGCCAGCAATTTTGGGGATGAGGAAAGTTGATTAAATTGACTCCAGTGCATTACTGGTATTTTATTTTATTAACCCCGTAAGGATGAAAGGCAAAGTTAAGTCAAGTTAGTTATAATTACTATTTTCAAGTTAGTTATAATTATTATTTTCTAAATTAATTTAATGGGTTGAGTACTTCGTTAGAAATATGGTGACGAAGGGGTTAATAATTATTTCTACTTTTGGCACAAGGCCAGCAATTGTCCCAGTGTATTAAAGATGAAAGGCAAAGTTAACCTCAGCGGGATTTGAACTCAGACCATAAAGGGCCGTAACTCTTTGCTGCAAAGCATGGCATCTGACGCTCTACAGATACTGCCAATCCACCACCACGAAGGGATTAATAAGGGTTTATATAGGCACAAGGCCTGCAATTTTGGGGGGCAGAGAAGGATAATTAAATTGACCTCAGTGCATTACTGGTACTTTGTTTTATTGACCCGGTAAGGAGGAAAGGCAAAGCTAACCTCGGTGGAATTTGAACCCAGAACGCAAAGGGCCATAACTCTACGCTGCAAAGTATGATGTCTCATCCTCTACCGATACTGCCAATCCACTGCCCTGATAATAATAATGTTTCTATTTTTGGCACAAGGCCAGCAATTACCCAGTACATTACTGGTGCTTTATTTTATCGACCCCGTAGGGAAGAAAGGTGAAGCTAACCTTGACGGGATTTGAACTCAGAATGCAAAGGGATGTAACCATATGTCGCAAAGCATGCTGTGCGATGCTCTACTGATTGTGCAAATTCACTGCCCTTTAGTTTCTGATTTAGGCCCAAGGCAAACAATTTTCAGGGAGAGGAAAGCCATTTAATTTACCCCCAGATTGTTACCGGTACACACATACATACTCTGAGACATTATACTTAATACACTCGCTCAAAATCACATAGATATATTAATACACATATAAAAACATATACAAAGACACACACATAGACATAGACATATATATGTATATGAATATCCCTTTAGCATTTTCATTACTCTATATATACTATTGTATTTTCACGGTAAAGGCTTTACCTCAAATAATTACCTCACATAATATTGAATCTATGAGATTTTGATATTATTTATTTTGAGAACAATACCTTAACATCAGTATGAGTGGCCAATTATAGATGGTTTGAACAGAAAGAGGTGAGAGATTTCTGGCCAGATATGGTCGGTTTAAATGCTAAAGGGATATATATATATATATCCCTTTGTATCCCTGGTAGTTTGAATTTTTAAGTTTACAGTTATGCATATATTTTATATTTCTTAATGGTTTCTGAGGAAATGGTTGAATTTAAATGTATTGTAAGCTGATTATACTTCTCCAGTATTTAGCAATTTATAGACAATTCTACCATGGAAACAATTGTAAGACTATAAATAAATACCCTTGTTTGTTTTGTCAACCATGTTATTCTTAATATATATATATATATATATATATATATATATATATATATATATATATTATATATATATATATATATAGAGAGAGAGATGCGTTGATATAAACATAAATGTACATATAGAAACACTTACTCTCCATGGACATATACATGATACACTCACACAAAAGCACATACATATACAAAACTCACAGATATTCACAGAAACAAACACACACTTATTCACACAGACATATATATTTACATATATATATATATATATACTTATAGAAAAATACACACACAGTGTAATAACCATACACATTCACAGACATAAATAATACACTCACACAAAATCACATAGCAATACAAAAGCACACAAACATATATATACATATAGAAAAAGATACACACCATGTATTAACCATACATATTCAGAGACATATATACACTCCATTGGTTATGACAACATATAACAATATCTATTTATATATATATACATATGGATATATATAGATATATACACACATATCTATATCCACACACACACACATATATATATATATATATATATATATATATATATACATATATACATATAATCAAATATATTTGAGTATTTCTGTCTATTTTCGATTTGTACTTTGAATATAATATTCTAAAAAACTTTACCAATAACTAGGAAGAGATTTTACATTCTGATAATTCTACCATTTTTATTCTGCTACCATTTCTCTGCAGAATAACCAAGAAGTCGATTATAGACATCTTCTCATGAAAGCCTTTGTCAACCAGCGGGGAATTCTTCAAAAACTGAAACAGTATGGAATATTTTCCTTAGTTTTCTTGTTTCCTTATTTAAAATTTAAAATTATTTAACAAACTTTGATGTTGTTTAACATCAGAGAAATATGCATAGAAGCTCTCTCACACTGACACCCACCTAAACCATGATCATGTACCTGTTGCACATGCATAAGCACGTATACACAGATATAAGATATATAACATACATATATATATAA
>OZ024759.1:26717384-26742384 GCA_964016885.1 Eledone cirrhosa | reverse complement strand
ATGTGGCCGTGTAGGCAACACGGTAAAAACCTCCCAGACCCACACTGTAAATGTGGTTGGTGTTAGGAAGGGCATCCAACTGTAGAAAACCTGCCAGACAGTCCTATGCGAGCAAGACAATCACTCTTGCCTCAAGTGGGACTACCCCCGTCCAAACCCATGCAAGCGTGGAACACGGACGTTAAACGTTGATGATGATGATGATGATGATATATATATATATATATATATAATCAAGGTTTAGCAAATAAGATAAAGTTTCAAAATAAATAAAAAAAACTTAACTGTACTTACTATGGTTACCTTTACCGAGTCGGTTTCGATTCTCAAAAATAAACGGAGGCCATACGGCCTTCGTTGCAAAGAAAGAATCTTGTCAGAAGGATCTTTTCATTCGGAGAATATAAAATTCTCGAATTCAAATTACAAACTGGCGCTATTCAAAATTGTTCCCGAGATGAGAGTAAATGAGGTGGAATCAATTTTTTCAAGGGCCGAGTGTAAAGATAAAGGCAGAGGCAGAGAGGTCAGATGGCTACTGCTATAACTAGCAGCAGTCAGAACGACCAAATTTTTCTCAACATAGAGGAGAATAGTAATAATAGGATATGTGTTCCTACACGCACAAGGCGCTAAGGGACACATGTATTGTCCAACCATATGCCAATGTGGTTCAATGGCAGGTTAATAAATTAATGAACCAGAACATATACATATCTATATATATTTATATCTATATATAAATATCTATATATATATTTATCACTGTTCAGATGAACTGACCAGAATGATAGAGATGAGAGAGATGAAGTCAAAACAAAGAATTGAACTGATGAAGACAGAAATAGAACTAGATGAGAAACATGTCCAGTCTTTGAATGTTTTACGAGATGGAATCGTTCAGGACACCATCGCAGCCTTCCAGACCTCTCTAGAAAACATGATTAAAACAGTTAAGAAACCAGGTAATTGTTGGCTTCTTGTTGTTATATCTGACTATCTGTATTTCTATCTATCATTCTCTCGCTCTCTTCCTCTCTCCCTCTCTGTCATATATATATATATATATACACGTGTATATATATAAACACATATATCTATTTACATGTGTGTATATATATAATATATATATATATATATATATACACACATATATATATTTACACGTGTATATATATATATATACATATATATATATATGAATATATTTTTGTATGTATGTATATATATATATGTGTATATGCATATATATGTATATATGTATGTATGCATATATATATATATATGCATATATATATATATATATGCATATATATATATATGTATATAATATGTGTATATGCATATATATATATATATATATATATATATGGTATCTTCTATACTCTCCAGAGAGTGAGGGCGTTGTTGATAGTTACCTCAACAGTTACCGACAAGACATAAAAGATCTGGAGAAAAAACAACAACAAGAAAGACAAGAATACAATGCCAAAGTAACCGTAAGTTATATAATAATAATTTCTACTTATAGGCACAAGGCCAACATAAGACCCCAGAATAATAGTAATAATAGTATTATGAAATACTAACAGAAAATAATGGTACAAACACACACCAGAAAAAGTGCCAGAGAATGACAAAGCAGCCATTCTCTGGGATATGCCAATACATACTGACAGAGAGATCAAAGCCAACTGACCAGATATTATAGTCAAAGACCACAAAGATAAAAATAGCTTCTAATAGATGTATCTATGCCCACAGATGACAAGGAAATAGAGAAACTCTCCAAATATAAAGATCTAGAGATACAAATAACTCGAATGTGGAAAATGAAAACTGAAACAATACCTATAATAATAGATGTTTGCGGAATGATAAAAATCACAGACAGATACATAACCAAAACCCCAAGACTTACAAATATATACAGCATACAAAAGATAGCACTACTAGGCACTGTACATATATTACGAAAAGTACTATCAATACAATAGAAACAACACCAGCAAAATCTATACTGCATATACTCAAAGTGTACAGTGCTGTGCTCAGTAACAATGTGATAGGCCACATGTGGAAAAGCCCCATAAAATCTATGGTTAGCCTGCTATAAATTGATAAAGAGTATAATCTGTGAAGCGATCTCATTAACCATACAACCATGCCATATCTTGTTAGTTTACTACTACTACTACTACTCCTACTACATCATCACCACCCTCATCATCATCATGTCGAGTTTCCTTGGACAACATTGGTAATTATAGTTCTCCACTTGTCCTTATTCAACATGGCTACCACAAGTTCATTCTTTCTAAGATTCTTGTCTTTACAAACCCTCTTCAGAAACAGCATCAGGCCGACCTCTTGTTCGTCTATCATGTTTGGGTTCCCATAGCAGTAACCGGTGTAACACTCCTGCCTGATCTCTTCACCATACATGACCTATGAGACCAGGTCTTCTAGCCTTCATGATGTTTGTAATCGGTCTCAAGTCATCGAATAGAGGCTCATTTGTTCCAAGATACATTTCGCAATTTTTATAGTAGTTTTGAATATGTGCGATGATACTTAAGGGACTTATATTCATATTTTTCCACAATTCATTTTGTTTGTTATTCTTTACATATTTCCAGGAAAAACTGACAGAGAACCGACAACATGAATTTTCAGAACAAAGTGAAGAACAGAAAGAAAATTTAGAAATCACGAATGACGACAAAACACAAGTTGTTGAGTATGTATAGTCATAATACTATTGCTGTATTCTTATATACAGTTGCTGTGCTGAGTACACACGCACACACTAATATACATACATATGTATATATATATATATACAGTTCTGTTTGCATGTCAAGATGAGAGTGAGAATGAGGGGCTCATTCCACTGACATGTAGAGTGATAACTAGTTGTTAGGTATTATATATATATATATATATATACACACATATATATATATATATATATATATATATACACCTTAAAATTTAATCATACACTCACACATAAAATCCACTACCACACAGATATATTCATAACACACACAAACATTGATACTTTACATAATAAACCTTTATACATAAATATGTATACAGTTGTCCCCCAGTATTCGTGGGGGCTATGTTCCTAGAGTTCCTGCAAAGAGTGAAAAACCACAAATATTGGATGTGGTCCATAAATATGCCTATAAATGTCAAAATATAACTTAACCCTTTAGCATTTAAACCGGCCATATCCGGCCAGAATTCTCTCACCTCTTTCTGTTCAAACCAGCTGTAACTGGCCACTAATAATTGTTTCTACTTTTGGCACAAGGCCAGCAATTATTCCAGTGTATTACTGGTACTTTATTTTATCGGCCCCGTAAGGATAAAAGGCAAAGTTAACCTCGGCGGAATTTGAACTCAGACCATAAAGGGCCTTTGCTGCAAAGCATGGCGTCTGACCCTCTGGCCACTAATAATGATATTAAGGCATTGTTATCAAAATAAATAATATTAAAATCTCGTAGATTCGATATTATGTTAAATAATTATGTAAGGCAAAGCCTTTACCATGAAAATATAATAGTATATATAGAGTAAAATAAATGCTAAAGAGTTAAAATATAATAAAAAAAAGAGGGAACATATTATGCAAAGGGGCGTCCAATAAGCCAGCAAATAATTATATTTTTATTAATAATTTAGCATTAAAAAATATATATTGCCATGAAAAAAGCCATTAAAAAATCTCGGAATATATTTACGATTCACTGAATATGCAGTGGTTTCCATGAACAATTATTTGTTAGGTTCTAAGGAAAATTCTGCAAACAACTGGGACCACAAATGTCAGAACCGCAAAAAACCGGGGATACACTGTGTGTGTATGAATATATATATATAGATATATGCAGAAGTTATATTTAATTTGTTGGGATTCCAACAAACTTAAAAGTTTATAACTGATATAGAGCACTAAACAAGTTACTGGAGTAAATATTCAATATATTAATAAATGGAAACTATATTTATAAAACCATAATTATTTTATTATATATATTTCAAGGGCAACCAAGGCCGTCTTGGTGAGCCTTCATCAGATAAAATACAAAATTTGTTTTATAAATAGTGACATAACCGTGGAAAACAACCGTGACAGTTGACTATCCAGCGAATTTTCAACCGTCAAGGTTGTTTTCCACGGTTATGTCACTATTTATAAAACAAATTTTGTATTTTATCTGATGAAAGCGCACCAAGGACTGCCTTGGTTGCCCTTGAAATATATATAATAAAATAAATATGGTTTTATAAATATAGTTTCCATTTATTAATATATAGTATATATATAGATAGATAGTTCGGAATACAAAAAACAGACAACGCAGGAGTACATGTTACAAATAGTATTAGTTTCATGCTTAGTGAGAGTGAGGGTTTATATAACCAGTCATTGTATGGTTATATATCGTCAGTTTCTGTTTCTTTCATGCTACCAAATGTATTCTATTATGGCGGTGGATTGGCAGTATCGGTAGAGGGTCGGACGCCATGCTTTCCAGCATAGTTACGTCCCTTTACGATCCGAGTTCAACTTTGCCTTTCATCCTTACGGGGTCGATAAAATAAAGTACCAGTAATGCACTGGGTAATTGCTGGCCTTGTGCCTAAAGTAGAAACAATTATGTACATTAGAAAGTTAAAGCTTTGACTTTCGTCTTAGTCAAAAGATATCTCAATTTGTCCTATTTTTAATACATTTCTGTTTTGTCTTTCTCAATGTGTCACAGAGAATTACTGACCAGGCAAACCAGTATATCGGAAGAGAATCGCAAAAAGATACTTGAAGAACATGAAATGCAGAAGATGAGATTTGAAAAAAGGTATTTTATTTTGAATTGTAATAACAGGTGTTGTTATAATTGTTTAATTCTAGAGCAAAGGCTTTCCATTATTAAAAAGGATTTGAACTCAAATTGAGTTCAAATCCCGCCGAGGTTAACTTTGCCTTTCATCCTTACGGGGTCGATAAAATAAAGTACCAGTAATGCACTGGGTAATTGCTGGCCTTGTGCCTAACGTAGAAACAATTATTAAAAAGGATTAGCAGTATCAACAGAGCATTTGATAACATGCTTTACAGCAGGTAGTTACGGCCCTTTACATTCTGAGTTCAAATCCTGCCAATGTTACCTTTGCCTTTCATCATTACGGGGTTGATAAAATAAAGTTCCAGTAATGCAATGGGATAGATTTAATTGACTTTTCCCTCCCCAAAAATTTATTAGAAACTACAAAGGTGGTTGATTGACAGTATCGACAGAGTGTTGGACATCATGCTTCGCAACACAGTGTTACGTCCCTTTACGTTCTGAGTTCAAATCGTGCCGAGGTTAGCTTTGCCTTTCATCCTTACTGGGTCAATAAAATAAAGTACCAGTAATGCACTGGGGTTGATTTAATTGACTTTCCCGTCTCCCCAAAATTGTTGGCCTTGTGCTTAAATAGAAACAATTATTAGAAAGTTGATGGTTGATTGACAGTATTGATAATAATAATATTATTATTATTAATCGGTAGAGCATTGGACATCATGATTCTCAGAATAGAGTTACGACCCTTTACGTTGTGAGTTCCAATCCTGTCGAGATTTGCTTTGCCTTTCATTTTTACAGGATCAATAAAATAAAGTAATGCACTGGGATTGATTTAATCGATTTTGTCCTTCCCTTCGAATTACTAGGCTTGTGCCTAAAAATTACGAACTGTTATTGCAGTATATTTTTCACGAAAGGATTAATTTTTGAATATTGTTATATTTGGGGAAGGTCATGTTATAATATTGTCAGAAATAACAATATTTGTTTCAGCACATGATTTCATATCAAAAACCTTGCAAAACAAATTAATTTTCAACCCTTATATAACCTAACAGCTTAACACTGAATAAACTCCGTCAACAAAGTCTCCTGGAAGAGAGGATCTCCAAGAAAAGACGGCAGAAGTTAGACATTATTGAACAACAGCAGGCATTAGCAGAGAAGGTAATAATCTAGGGGTGGGGGGATACAATCATCTTCTACTCTTCTTTATTGCCAACTTATTCCAGGGTAGATTCGTAGGAGTTAGCGGAGCCCTCAGACACTCTTTCCAGAAGGTCCTGTCAGAAGCAACACCACCATCATCACCACCACCCCACCATCGCCACCACCATCATGATCATCGCCACCATCACAATCTGTAGCTGTATCAAGGGATATATATATATATATATATATAACTATATATATATATATATATAACGAAGGAAGTGTGGTAAGTAACCAGGTGGACCATAACGCACCAAAGTACTTGATACTGGGCAGTAGAGTGGGAAATAGGAAAAGAGCCAGGAAGGACCCCAACGGCTGAGCTTTACCTAGCTGTCGAAAGAGCCGGTGCTCAGCCATCGGGGTCCTGACTCTTTTCCTATAAATAAAATAAATAAATAAATGAGGTCGTGTAGATATCACGACAAAAAAACACACAGTCCACGCTGTAATGTGGCCATGTAGGTAACACGGTAAAAACCTCCCAGTCCACACTGTAAACATGGTTGGTGTTAGGAAGGGTATCCAGCCGTAGAAAACCTGCCAGACAGTCCTGAGCAAGACAACCAATCTTGCCTCAAGTGGGACAATTCCCGTCCAGACCCATGCTAGCGTGGAAAATGGACGTTAAACGATGATGATGATATATGGCAGAAGTTAGATATTATTGAACAACAGCAAGCATTGGCAGAGAAGGTAATAACTTAGTGGTGAGGGCAGGGGTGATACAATCATCATCTATTCTATATTACCCCATTATTCCAGGGAGGATTCGTAGGGGTTGGCAGAGCCGTCAAACACTCTTTCTAAAAGGTCCTGTCAGAAGCAACTGTCTCCAATTGATTGGGCTGGATACACAATGGAGATCAGCCAAGCTCATGGATGTTATATCCAATTATTTTGCTCGGGGTCTATCCCTGGTCTTCTGCTGGTATGGAAGGAAAGAAGAGAGAGAGAGAGAGAGAGAAACTATTTGAAAGATAATGTCTTGCCAAATATTTCCTAAAATGGAAAGCAGCATATAAAAGAGTACTTTATGATGTTAGAATGAAAAATTGTATTTTTAAAAATTTTTGGTGAGAAGTTCAAAAATAGAAATTTTCATTCTAAAACCTAAAAGTTTGTTCTTATATGTTGCTTTCCATTTGAGGACTCTGCCAACCCCCATTGCTGCCACACCTTAGGCCCCTCCCCCTCCGACACGAGAGCCCTTTCCTTTCCTTTTCCATTTTTTTTATATCTTCTTATTTTACATTCTATTCTTTCTTCTCAATTTTTATAAAAATATTTTATTGTACAATATATATATGTATCCAGTTCACTATTAATAGATTTTAGGAAATATTTGGCATGACATTGGCTTTCAAACAGTTCCTCTTTCTCAATCTCTTTCTTTCTCTTTCTCTCTTTCACTCTCTCTCTCTCTCTGTCCCTCTCAATTCGATTCTCTCTCCCACTGATGTTTTATCTGCTTCTCTCTCTTTATTTCTCTCTCACTTCCACTCGCCATTATCAATATTATATGTATCATATAGGTATATTATATAGATATATATTAAATGTATATTATATATATTATGTATGTATATATATAATACATATAATATACATTATATATGAAAGGCGAGGTTAACTTTGTCTTTCATCCTTATGGGGTCGATAAAATAAAGTACCAGTAATAAACTGGGTATAAGAGGGATAAGTTGTGGTGTGCAGGAGAGAAGGCTGAGATGGTATGGACATGCGCATGGAGGATGATCGCTGGGTAAAGAAGTGCCAAGAAATCACAGTAGAAGGAAGATGCAGTAGAGGTAGACCATGTAAAACATGGGCGGAGGTGGTGAGAGCAGACCTCAGATCGCTGAAACTCACCGAGGAGATGATGAGGGACTGTGACAAGTGGAGAGATGCTGTGAGACCCATCCCACCCTTGCAAGCAGGGAAAAGCGGACGTAAAATGATGATGATGATGATTACATAGATATGTATTAAATGTATATTATGTATATTATATATATTATAATATGTATATTATATGTATTATATATGTATTATATGTATATTATATGTTTTATATGTATATTATATGTACATAATATCCATATTCTTGTCAATAATATTATATGTATTATATATGTATTATGTATATATTATTATATGTATTATATGTATTCTATATGTATTATCTGTATAATATATATGATATGTATCTAATATATTTGACATTACATTTGTTCTATTTCTGTTACCTTTCAAAACTGCCAAGGAACAGTCCCAGAATTCAAACACGGAGACTAACAATCCAGATGATGTGACAGCACAGCCATTGAATATCAATTGTGATTTCTATACAGCTGATATCGATCAGATAAATTTATCATCAGAAGTGGAGGAGGTATATTTTAAAAATTTCTCCTTATTCATTATCTGATTTAATGTGAAAAAAAAACAAAACAAACTACGAATTAAATAGAATAACTGGAAACATGATAATTATCTAAGTTTATCACATTCAAGAATATGGTACACAGTTTTTAAGCACAGCACACGCTCAGTCAAAAATAAACACTACCTTACACCCGAACAACATGGTCAGCACAGCTTGAGTGACAGTGCTCTCTCTAACCAGTGTTTAGCTTCTTTCCTCGGACATGTGTGCATGTGCCCAACAGTGAAACACCGCATCGCTGGAACTGTGAATCACACACTTCCATACAAGGATTTTTGTAATTTTTTCATAAATGAGGGTTTGGCTACTGACATTAATTTTAATGATTATATAATGTACAAATATAAAGAAAGAATTAAAGAAAAAAAGACTCATTATATTGAACGTTATCGATAATATCGAGTGAAAATAAGGGGTGCTGCAGTTCCGCAGTGTCTATACACGAGCTGCCACTGAATACTATCATCATCATCGTTTAACGTCCATCTTCCATGCTAGCATGATTTGGACGAGTTTGACTCACTTGAGGCAAGATTGGTTGGGTGACCATGTCTTGCTTGTATAGAACTGTTTCTGGCCTGTTTTCTATGGCTGGATGCCCTTCTTAACGCCAACCATATTTACAGTGTGGAGTGGGAGTCTTTTTACCGTGTCTCCTACATGACCACTTTACAGTGTGGACTGGGTGCTTTTTGTTGTGTCATCCACATGACTACCTTACAGTGTGGATTGGATGTTCTGTGGTACCAACATAACTTTACTGTATATGTAATTATTACTACTATAATGATATAATACTGATATGTAATTATTACTACTATAATAATATAATACTGTATATGTAATTATTTTTATTATGATAACACTTCAGGTTGAGAGAAGTTTGCTGAAGGAGAGGAACATAGCAAAACAAGAAGAAGAAAATAAACTAGGAGAAATTATTGCTAGACTAAACTTGGAGAAGGCGAAGCAGGTAAATATATATATGTATATTGAATACTTAGCTGAACATGGTCTTACTTGTCTAGACTAGAAACTCCCTATCTCTCTTTCTCTATCTATATCTATCATCATCGTTTAATGTCCATTTTCCACACTAGTATGGGTTAGACGGATTGTCCCATTTGAGACAAGTTGGGTCAGTTGACTGTGTCTTGCTCATATAGGAATGTTTCTGGCTGGTTTTCTATGGCTGGATGCTCTTCCTAACGCCAACCACATTTATCGTGTGGGCTGGGTGTTTTTTGTTGTGTCACCTACAAAACCACATTACAGTGTGGACTGAGTGCTTTTTATCGTGTCACCTACACAACTGCTTTACAGTGTGGGCTGAATGTTTTTGTGATACCAACATAACTTTACAGTGTAAGGGTAGTGTGGACAGAAGTTGGAAGGTGGTGTAGGAGTGTGAAGGTGTATGGAAGTGGGTTTGTGGATTAAAATGTGCCTACTGGAAGTATGTTTGAGTCTGTGCACAAGGGAAAGCGGGACTTCTGTATTACTGCATGATACCAAAGATCTCGATATATATTCATCAATAAATATCTTTCACTAGATTTGCCAGCTTGATGAAAAAGCTCGAGCTATTGATGGTATGAAAGCTCTTCTACTACAAGACAGCCGGATCAACAGTGATGCTGAATCACAGAGGATAATTGAGAAACATGCTGAGGTAAAAGTTTATACAACACTAACAAAAGAAAGCAATAGAAACCTTACTACTAAACACTAACAAAAGACCTAAGGTACAGCAATATTGTGACTGCACCCAGCAGACAAGACCGCAAAAGCATTCCTGCGGACAATGGCCAGCAACAACCACTGCAACAGCCACCACCACCTCACGAGGCCCTTCCTCAGATGGGCTGCTGACATTCTGATCTTGCAAAGGAGCTTAGCAGTATGGGGTCCAAGTACACCTGAGGTCTCAATGGCGACCGGTGCAAAGAGGAAGCAGTCAGACAATCCATGTTTCCTCTCATTGACAGGCTACCCAGACCTCTGAGTTGCTAACCATATCCTACTTATTGCTACATAAATTGCCAGCAAGAGAATGTTGAAATTAAAGTCACCTTGATAGAAATTATAATTAAAGTCACCTTGATAGTAATATAAATTTAGTCAAGTACCTGGATAGTTCAATTATATACAACTGACTTCTAATTAGCTGCTCTCTCAGTTCAATATCAATTATTCATAAACGATAATTGTTGTAAATTAACGAATAATTTGGTGTCAGTAATTTTGTTCTCAAGGAAAATTCTCTTGTTGACACTAATATATATATATATCCAGGGTGTCCCCCAAATATGTACACACAATTTGATTACCTGTACAGGCACTATTTATTAGAATGCTATTGAAGTGTGTATACATCTTTTTGGACACCCTGTACACACATATATGAGTGTGTGTGTATGTGTGTGTATATATATATATAAATATATATACGTACACAAAATGAGAAATATCTTTAAACGTTTTGAAGATTATACTAGAATATAAATATATTCAGAGATGCTGACTTCCTTATTCAGTGCGCACACTTACACAAGCACACACGCACACATACATATAAAAACAGATTTTTTGTGAAAATATTTTAATATACAGTATGTAAAATTAAATATTGATGACATCATGTACAGTGTCATGTTAGTGGGCGAATTAGTTTTATTTTAAAACTTCATCTTGAAGCTTTAGCAGCTTCAGTTTGCCTCCTTATCATAAGCTGTGTCTGTGGTGGCCTGTAACTCCTCAGGGAATTGTAGGGGCGCTGTTTTGACATACAGTGTTTCTAAGGCATTTTTATAAAGCTCGGTGGACCCATCTCCTCCCAAGGTCTGAATACAATGTTTTCTTCTAGAAAAGTATAGAAAATAAGGGAATGGAAGTAAGAAAACATAAATTATATATTACTATAAAAGAATCATTGGACAGATTTTACAGGCAAAGCCAACCGGCAGGAGTCCCAGGAGTAGACCCCGAGCAAGATGATCAAATAACATCCATGAGCTCGGCTGGTCTTGCTTGGTGATCCAGCCAGATCAATTGGAAACAGTTGCTACTGACAGGACCCCATGGAAGGTGTGGTTGAAAACGACCTTTCTAGGAATAAGTAGGTGAAGACAAAACAGAAGAAGATATAAAAATATGTTGATCTAATAATATTACAATTGCTATTTCATTTCAGAACCAACAAAAACTGCAACAACAATCTGAAGAGCATAAAAAGAAATTTTCTGAGGTATTTCATAGATTTTTTGTGATTGATTTGGTCATGCTGTAAGTATATACACATGTTGCTTAGATTCAATAGACACATACATACATACATACATATATGCATAGACACAAACATACATGAATTTAGTTAGCCATTATATATATATATATATATCAGAAAGGGTGTGGTAAAATACCAGGTGGACCATAATTCACCAGAGTACTTGATACTTGGGGTAGTAGAGTGGGTAATATGAAAAGATTCAGGACCCCGACAGCTGAGCTCTGGCTGTTCCGACAGCTGAGCTCTGGCTGTTTCGACAGCTAGATCCGAACTCATATATATATATATATTCATTAGTTAAGCAAAACAAGACCACAAATTTCACAAGGAAGACATTATTAAAAGATTGTCAACATAATTTAGTATGATGTAAGGAACATGCCTTTATGCTTTGGCTTCTAACTAATTCACCAATCTTTTCTCTCCTATCTCCATCTCTCTCTTTAAGATTGGTTACTCTTGAACTGTGTATATATATATAAACTTAAGAAAATTTACAAATAAAGGACAAGACAGCGAACGGAAACAAGGCAAAACAAAAAACATTTTTTTAAGGGGAAACCTTAAAAATAAAAATTCAAACAAAGGACATAGAACTCCAGGGTCATTGGCTGTTGATGTGGACTTTTATATTATGTGTGCATGGATAGATGCAGAGTGGGTATAGAGATAGGTATGATTCCATTTGCAAAGCTAAGCAGTCAGGATTATACCCACCCTCTCTCTCTGTGTATATGTATATATGATATAATATATTTAAATCTATGTCATTTACACTGTAGGAACTAACAAAGAAACTTGAAATGAGGAAAACTCAACAAGAAACCACATTGAATGAAAAACATGAAAGAGAAATCCGACTTATTTTAACTAAAGCACCAAATAAGACAGTGGCCATTATAAAGAAATTGGTTTTGATGAACAAACATGTCGCTGAACGCGTGCATTTCATGTAAGATGCCATAGTGCCATAGTTTTCATGATTTCTTCACAAATATCACAGCGTACTAAACTCAATATTTGAAAATTGATGATCAATTGCTTAGATTGATTTTCACTCCAGTTCTTTGAACTATGAAATGGTGGCCATAAGGGAGATAATAACTTTTCTACCTTAGAGTACATACCATTTCCTAAATATTATATGATTTTTATATATATGTACAGAATACTATGTGTTTCTCTAATGATATATGGCTGTATACACATATTCTTAATTTGAATTATATATATGTGTGGGTGTGTGTATATATATATAACTATACTCGTATATAACTATATACATTATATATATATATATATAACTATATACATGATATATATATATATATTTATTAAAATAACAGATTAAAGTTTAAGCAAAGAATCGCTGCTTTCACCCTTAACGGGATCTTCTGAAACTAAAAAAATTCAGAAGATCCCGTTAAGGGTGAAAGCAGCGATTCTTTGCTTAAACTTTAATCTGTTATTTTAATAAATATTTGCTCTACGGTTCTTATATATTTGATATATATTTATCCTTATCGAGCCCTCTTTGGATTTTAGTCTTCAAATTTATTATTATTACTATATATATATATATATATATATATATATATATATATATAACTATACACATTATAATAATAATTGTTTCTACTTTTGGCACAAGGCCAGCAATTACCCAGTACATTACTGGTACTTTATTTTATCGACCCCGTAAGGATGAAAGGCAAAGTTGACCTCGGCGAGATTTGAACTCAGAATGAAAAGGGCCATAATTCTATGCGTCAAAGCATGACATCCGACCCTCTACCGATACTGCCAATCCACTAATGAATAATAATAATAATGAAATTATTGTGTAAAGTGCTCAGGTGCACTACAACTCGTCAAAGGTGCATGTATAGTACATAGAATATTATACAAATGTCAGGGAAGAGAATAGTGTATGAGTCATGATATACATGTGTGGAGGGGGAACATTAGGTGTAGTGTTGGCGAATCTCAGGAAGCATGGAGGTTTTAAAGGATGCAGTGTTTCGACAGCTAATAACTGATGCAGGTAGTTTGTTCCATGCTTCAGCAACTCTGAGCGTGAAAAAATGTTTCCGAAAGTCATGGGAGCTGTGCTGTTTTCTGACTTGTTGGGCATGTCCACGTGTGTTAGACACATGGAAATCAAAAAGGTACTCAGGGTTGTTGTTGGCAAGATGGTTAATAATTTTGTGGGTGTTTACCAAGTCAGTTGCCAGACGTCGGAGCTTCAATGTATCCATGCCCAGGGAAGCAAGGCATTCAGAGTATGGTAGATGCCTGATGGAGTGTATTCACTTGGTTACACGTCTCTGAACAGTTTCCAGGCGGTCAATGTTCTGAGTAAGATAGGGGTTCCAGACTGGTGATGCAAATTCAAAGTTTGGCCGCACCATAGCCATGTACAGCTTTAAATAGATAGCTGGAGAGCGGCTGACAAAGGTCTTGGTGAGTGATGTTAATACACCCTCGGCCTTCTTGACAATTTTAGAGACGTGCTTTGTCCAATGCAAATCGCTGCTGACCGTAATGCCCAGGTCACGTTCACAAGAAGACTTCTTGATATTAGTGTTGTGGAGGGAGTATGTGGATGCTGGGTTTTACTCCCAAAATGCATGGTGGTGCACTTATCCACAGCTAGCTTGAGTTGCCAGTCTGTGATCCATTGTTGCATTGTGTCCAGGTCAGATTGCTATATAAATTTTATATATATATAACTATACACATTATATATATATATATATATATATATATATATATATATATATTCAGAATGTCCTCACCAAAATATATACAGACTTCAACAGCAGATGATCTTTTGGGGCACCCTGTATATATATATATATACATATATATAAATAAATGTGGTTGGTGTTAGGAAGGGCATCCAGCTATAAAATACTCAGTGTGGAAAACACTTTTAACTCATGCAAGCATGGAAACATGGATGTTAAACGGTGATGAATATATATATATATATATGTATGCTAGCGTGGAAGATAGACGTTAAACGATGATGATGTTATATGGACTGGAGCAATGTGAAATAAAGTGTCTTGCTCAAGACACTTTATATATAATGTGTATATTTATCTTGCAGCAATCAAATGAACGTGGAAATCAAACAAAATATCGAAGATCTTCAACATCAGTATGATATAAAGATACAGACAGACTTACAGAAAAATGTAATATTTTCCTCATAAATTGTGAAATTGTTATGTGTTTTTTGTGAAAAAAATATTTTTACATGGATACACACACAATATATATATATATATATATGTAAAGGGTAAACAGAAATAACAACACAATCAGTACAGTATATGGAAGGATTATATTAGGTTAATCCTTGAAATAGCAGGAAGAGGGTCTTAACGTTTTGGACGTTTGTCATTCATCAGAAGAAAGAATGAGAAATTAGAAAGATTGAAGGGACGGGTGGGCGGAATTGGAAAAAATGTTTTTAGAGAAAAATAACAGGTCCATTCATGTTGACATCTACACACACACACATATATATATATATATATATATATATATATATATATATATGTTAGGTAATTCCGAAGAAAAAGCAAAAGAAAAAAGAGTGCTGTATGTGTAGAACAGAGCTATTTAATTAGAAGAAAAAGCAAAGAAAAGCTAACTAAATATATATATAGATTATTTAAATGGAACCACCCATGTAAACTTGCATGTCTGAAGAAGTGTCGATTAAAAGATTAAAAGTCAGTATCCGATTGCCTGATCAAACCTGAGCTGGTTGATATCGAAACAGTTGTAATATGCCCTAAAGTTTCATAGTAAGCTACAAATCTGACTTCCTATATGGTCTCTCTCTCATATATATATATATATATATATATATATATATATATATTTCTATAATAATAAAAAAGATATACATGTATTTATATATATATATATATATATATATATATATTTCTATAATAATAAAAAAGATATACATGTATTTATATATATATATATATATATATATTTCTATAATAATAAAAAAGATATACATGTATTTATATATATATATATATATATATATATATTTCTATAATAATAAAAAATATATACATGTATTTATATATATATATATATATATATATTTCTATAATAATAAAAAAGATATACATGTATTTATATATATATATATATATATAAATTATTAAAAAAATAATGAATAAACAAAGAAACAGTTCCTTATATTAAACAAAAAAAGTTCATTATTTTACGATCGTTTCTAGGACATATATGTGTTAGAATTGGTATGCATATTCAAAAGATCTATGTACAAAATTATACAAACTATCAGAGAGAATATACATACCTTCACATATATATGCTGTCTTCAGAAATAATGTTTTTGAATGCATCTCTTCTTTTCATGATATCCGGATTACATTGAGTTCTTCATACGGATTGGACACTACCGTAAACTTTTGGTAGATTTATCTACATATATATATATATATATATATATATATATATATATATATATATAAATACATGTATATCTTTTTTATTATTATAGAAATAACATCTACAGGACTATAACTGTTTCATTGATAAGAAATCATTAGAAATGACCTCTCTGATGATTTCTTACAACAGTTCTACTCCTGTAGATATCATTTCAATAATAAAATAGGTATACCTGGACTCTACTAAGGTATTGAGTACCTTTTGTAATTGTGGTCACCTCCTGACATGCATCAGGAATCCACCTATATATATAATTAAATATATTTATATAAATATACATATATAATTGTTTCTACTTTAGGCACAAGGCCAGCAATTACCCAGTACATTACTGGTACTTTATTTTATCGACCCCGTAAGGATGAAAGGCAAAGTAAACCTCGGCGGGATTTGAACTCAGACTGGAAAGGGACGTAACTATGCTGGAAAGCATGGCGTCTGATTCTCTACCGATACTGCCAATCCCCTGCCATATATAATGCCAATCCTCCGCCATATATAATGCCAATCCTCCACCATATATAATGCCATCACTTGATACTTAAGCACCAGCATCACGGATGTGGCTTTTGAGTCCTGCTAGAGACTTGCCTATGGCCAGCAATGCCATGCATTGCAAAAAAATGTCACATATCAAGCGATGCCAGTGCTTGAAGCTCTTTTAAGTGAGGAAAGGCTTTGCACGGGGCCAATCCCACTCTTTGAAAATCAAAGACATTTACCCAAAAAGAAGAACTGGTCTACATGATTGGATGCAAACAAAATCACAGGTTTTTTTTATCAGAGTGAGTTTCTCCTAAAGAAGACTAGGAGACTCTCTCCACAAAAAGAGAAAATACTTTATTCGATAGTCATTGACTCTCTTGAGTTCCTCCATCCTTTGATGGGTTTTGGTTTTCATCCCGCAAGCTTGGTGAGGTTGCCAGTTTAGACGCTGACAACCCGACCATGCAGATGTTGTACATGTTACCAGTAGCGTTGAAGAGCGACCTGACATATATACATACATACCTACCTATATACATACATACATACCTATATACATACATACATACATACATACATATATATATATATATTCATATATGTATTTATATACATATTTGCATATTCAGGAAATCAGGTTGATTGTGCATCTTATTGGAATCCACCAAATTGACCGAGAAGAAATATTCCAAGCCATGAAAATTACTGATCAATTAAAGAATATTATTAACGACATGCCAGAGAATTCCAAAGAAAGGTAATATATCATATATATATATATATATAATCACCCCCATTGAGGCTTGCCAAATATGAACCAAAAACGCTTGGCGTCACTGTCAGGTGATACTTTCCCCTCTCTGTCTCTGTATACATACATATATATATATATATCCTTAAGTGATTGATGGCTGAGGGAAAGGAGAACTCAACACTGAAGTAGAGTTTTAATCTTCATTTTGTTAAGGCTAAATAGTGAGTCTTGTTACTTTGGAGTTTTGCCTGTTCATCACAGAATCATCAGGTGCAACTCCAGAGTAACAAGACTCACTATTTAGCTTTAATAAAATGAATATATATATATATATATATATATATATATATACACACACACATATATACAGTGATAGGTTTCGGTCAGTGTTGTAACAAGACATGTCTAACTTAATTTTACTACCTGGTAAATTCTTTCATCTCATGTCCTACTTTCCATCCTTGTTTTTGACACCATGGCCAAATCCAGTAGTTTGAATAATGTTAGAGATATATCCAAGTTAAAGGTTTTATCCAGAATTTCTAGGCAGAATCTGTCCAGGGATCTTTTGAATTTTACAGACTCGTTTTCAGACTTGATGTCTTTTAGTATGATATTATAGAGAGCAGTTCCTGTAATGTTGTTATGAGATGTGTGGTCAATTTGTGAAGGAGATGGATAACACAGTTAACAAGCCGTAGGTAGATTTTGCAAACAAACCTTCACGCTTAAACCTTCATGCACATGTTAATACATATATGCAAGGAGATAAAATTAACTTCAAGATTAAGAAGGCTAACCAGACAAAAAATGTACTCAATACATTTATTATGTAGGATGATATATCTTCATTATAAAAACTGCTCTACTTTAGAGCAAAAGTTTCAGAACTGATATTTTCTCGTCCTATATTTTTTAAAAGTGTCTTCTCATTGATGAAGAAATGATAGATAAATATTATTTTTGAAACGACAAACACACACACACACAAACCTAGACAGACAAAAACGTGGACACATACACACATATGTGTATATAAATAGTCATCTCGCAGCTCATCAATCACTTGATGCTTCCTGACTATATATATATCGCTACAGGGGATTGTCTTGCTTACGAATAATTCCAAACAACAATGTTGACAACACTATATAAATCTATGTATCTATGAATATATATTTATTCATAGATAGATAGATAGATATACACACACTATATATATATAAATATATATATATTGATAGATAGATACACATACAATATATATATATATATATTCATCAACAAAGCTACATTTTCACCATACAAATTTCTGACGCAAGCAACCAAAATTTACTGTAAACAATTTTTATTCCATATGGCAATTCTGTTGAAAATATTTCTATGTTTTGTTAATAAAATTTGGGAAGTTGACAGCAGAATCTGTAGGAAGCCAGATAAACTAGCCTGTTGTTTTCATTAAATATATTTGCTTTGATCTATTCAAACCCCACTGGGATTATATTTGCCAGTGCTCCATTGATAAAAAAAAATGGTTTCTGATTTAGACACAAGGTCAACAATTTTGGAGGAGGGGAAAGTTGATTCACCCTTTAGCATTTAAACTGGCCATATCTGGCCAGATTTCTGTCACCTCTTTCTGATCAAACTGTTCCATAATCGGCCATTCATACTGATGTTAACGTATTGTTCTCAAAATAAATAATATCAAAATCTCATAGATTCAATATTATGTGAGGTAAAGCCATTACCACGAAAATACAATAGTAAATATAGAGTAATGTAAATGCTAAAGGGTTATACCAACTCCAGTCTATACCTAACTGGTACTTTGTTTTATTGAACCCATAAGGATGGGAAGAAAAGCTAAGCTTGATGGGATTTGAACTCTGTGTCTAAATCATAATCCATTATTATGGCCTTTTACATTCAAAGTCAATTTTTTTTTGTGGGGAGGGGCAAGTTGATTAAATCAACATCAGTGCATTACTGGTACTTTATTTTATCAACCCCCTAAGGATGGGAGGGAAAGCTAAGCTCAGCAAGGTTTGAACTCAGAATGTTAAGGGTCATAATAATGGATTATGATTTAGGCACAAGGTCAACAATTTTAGTGGAGGGGCAAGTCGATTAAATCAACCCCTGTGCATTACTGGTACTTTATTTTATCAACTCTGTAAGGATGAAAGGCAAAACTATCCTTGGCAGGATTTGAACTCAGAATGTAAAGGGTCATTAATCTTTGCCACAAAGCATGTTGTCCAACGCACTACCGATTACCGATAATCAACTGTCTTTTGATAACATAATGATTTCTACTTGAGGCACAAGATCAGCATTTCATGGAGTAGGTAATGTCTATTACATGGACCCCAGTACATAACTGGTATTTAATTTTACTAACCAAGGAAGGACATGTAAAGTTGTCATAGGTGGGATTTGAACTTAGAACATAACAAGTCATAACTACAAATCATTTCTACAATGAATTCTAATTTAGAAACAAGGAAACTAATTTAGGGAGAGGGGGAAAGTTGATTAAAGTCGATGAAAGTGGGTGCCATGGTGTTTGGCATAGATGTACGCATGCATAGCCCCAAAACTCCCAAAGGAGTTGCAGGGGCACTGTATTAACATACAGTGTTTCTAGGGCATTTTGAAACCTGGCGGAGCCCAATCTTCTCCAGGTCTGAATGCTACAGATTTCTTCCAGAGAAGGATAGAGATTGAAAGATGGAAGTGAGAAAGAGATATAGAAGAAGAATCGACCACAATACTAGATTGGTACTTCTTTTATCAACCTTGGCGGGACTTGAACTCAGAGATTCAAAACATATACCGCAGAGCCCTCTATTCAATGTTCTAATGACTCTGCTATTTTGTTGCCCCCTTTGTGTGACTGTAGGATGGAAGAAAGGCAAACAACAATAGTTGTATTAAATTAAAACTCAGTACCGCAAAGCATTCTATCCGATGTTCTAACCATTCTGCCATTTTGCTACTTTTTCGGCATAGATAGATAATTATAAAATGTGTTTGTTTTTCAGTGAAAGAAATTCATTTTTAGAAGCTCAAATACAAGACATTGTGGTGAAGAATTCCAAAAAGCATGGAAATAAAGAAGGAAAAAATACAAAGTATGTTATATATTTTACTCTATTTAAATGTACTTTTGAGAAACTGATGTTAGAGTGGGTTTATAATTTGTCTGCTCACTCTCTAGACATTCCAATGTTGAGAATAATTACATAATGTTATACTCAATGTAATATTTTTAAAATTTTGATGTTAAATGGATTTAAGTTTTATCAGATATTATCAGTTAAGATTGATATGTCAATATTATCAAATATGAAAGAAGTTTGTGGACAAGTAGAACATATATGTATGTAAATGTATCTATGTATGTGTGTGTGTGTATATATATATGTGTGTGTGTGTGTGTATAGGTATGTAATATATATATGTGTGTGTGTATAGGTATGTGTATATATATGTATAGGTATGTATATATGTATGGGTATATATATATATATGTATATATATTCAATGTCCTTCAATGAAGATGTTTTTTTCTCATCTCTAAATTTTCTCACTTTTAATAACAACAATAACAATATCAATACCGACAACAACATCATCATCAACAACAACAACAGGTATTTTCTGTTACCAGAGAAATTCCAGTTCGGAACATCTGATTTTATACCACTTCTCCAAATTGGTTCCCCAAATCCAAATGAGGTGAAATGTTCTTAGTTTTTTCTATTATTATATTCTTTGGTGTTGTGTTCCTTTGTAGTTTCTTACGGCATTTCATAATACATATATTTCTGCTGCTCCTATTGATGTCCTTGCTGTTGTCGTCATTCTTTTTGTCATCAAAGTTGTTCTTGCTTTTGCTGCCATGCTTTTGCTATCAAAGTTGTCATTCTTCTCGCTATCAAAGCTATCCCTCTTCTTGTTATCAAAGTTGTCATTCCACTTGCTATCAAAGTTATCATTCCACTCGCTATCAAAGTTGTCATTCCACTTGCTATCAAAGTTGTCATTCCACTTGCTATCAAAGTTGTCATTCCACTTGCTATCAAAGTTGTCATTCCTCTCGCTATCAAAGTTATCATTCCACTCGCTATCAAAGTTGTCATTCCTCTCGCTATCAAAGTTATCATTCCACTTGCTATCAAAGTTATCATTCCACTTGCTATCAAAGTTGTCATTCCTCTCGCTATCAAAGTTATCATTCCACTCGCTATCAAAGTTGTCATTCCTCTCGCTATCAAAGTTATCATTCCACTTGTTATCAAAGTTATCATTCCACTTGCTATCAAAGTTATCATTCCTCTCGCTATCAATGTTATCATTCCACTCGCTATCAAAGTTATCATTCCACTTGCTATCAATGTTATCATTCCATTTGCTATCAAAGTTATCATTCAACTTGCTATCAATGTTATCATTCCACTTGCTATCAAAGTTATCATTCAACTTGCTATCAAAGTTATCATTCTTCTTGCTATCAATGTGGTTCTTCTTGCCTCATATATATCTTTTTTTTTTCGTCGCCCACTTATTCCTGGGAGGTCATGGGGGCAGAGTCCTCAAACACTCTTTCCAGCGGGTCCTGTCAGAAGCAACCGTCTCCAACTGACCTAGCTGGATCCCTAAGTGTGACCAGCCAAACTCATGGATGTTATCCAACTGTTTTGCTTGTGATCTACTCCCTGGGTCTCTTGCCAGTTGGTTTTGCCCATAAAATCTGACCAGTGTGTCTTTCCTCAGACATTCTAACCACATGCCCATAGTATTGGAGCTGTGATCTCTCAATTCAGAGAAGTAGCAGCTCTACCTGGAGTTACTCTCTGATCTCCAACCCACGCACTTTATCAAGTAACATTACTCCAAAGACCCTTTGGAGGAACCCCATTTTGGGCGGTTGTATTCGCGATCGTATTCTTTCAGTCATTACCCAATATATATATATTAAAAAAATAAATCATACACAAAACACCCGCATCAACAGTTTTCCAAAAGATGTCAACATGAATGGATCTGTTATTTTTATCTAAAGACATTTTTTTCCAATTCCACCCATCTTGTCCCTTCAATCTATCTTATTTCTCATTCTTTCTTCTGATAAAGGACTAGTTTCCGAAACGTTAAGACCCTCTTCCTGCTATTTCAAGTGTTAACCTAATATATTCCTTCCATATACTGTACCGATTGTGTTGTAATGGAAGCTTTGAGAATGATAGTGAGCAGATGTTTATAATTTTATTCTTTTATTCACCAGGAAAGAGGAACATCTCTCCCTGTTGTCCAGTAACTCTAAACTAGGTGAGAAATATGGTGGAAGGATCTCACATGCTACCAACAAAGACACAGAGAAGGAATACCTCGAAGATGAAAGATCTATGTCTGATTGTTATTTCAAGACAAGCAAGAGATGTGACACCCAGAAAGCTAGCAGTATTCCCAGAATTCTCATGGAAGATACTAGAATAATGTCTCCTCAAAGGGGCAAACTAGCACCTCTGCAGTTTGTACCAAAATTACTTAAAAGAAAGAAAAAGAAAGAAAAAGAAACATTAAAGTAATGAGGTCCCTTCACCGGCTAGAAATATCAGCCCAACCTCCCTCACATGCTAGCATCTTAACCATTTAGCATTTACATTACTCTATATTTACAATTATATTTTCATGGTAAAAGCTTTACGTCACATAATTATCTCACATAATATAAAATCTATGAGATTTTGATATTATTTATTTTGAGAACAATACCTTAACGTAAGTATGAGTGACCAGTTTGAACAGAAAAAGGTGAGAGAATTCTGACCGGATATGGCCGGTTTAAATGCTAAAGGGTTAAACAGTGAACGACACATGAAACCATGATAATATATTTGTAGATACAAATAAAAGACAGGGTGATCATGGATAGAAAGTCATTGATTATTATCAAACTGCTTAATCAGAGTGGACCTAGGGTTAAACAAAAACAACTATTCATTCAGTAACTCACTGTCTGTTTCCATATGTCACTCACTCACTCTCCCTCCTTCACTCACCAAATACTTTTTCTACCCCCCCCCCCCCCCCGATCTCTAACACCTCATCCTCTACCTTAGCCATTGATCAAACTTCAGCCATTCACCCATGGTATATATAAATGTCCAAAGTGACAACAACTTTTTCTATGTAGACAAAAAAAATGTTACATCCTAACTTCAAACCAATTAGAAACTCTGCTTTGTAGAATCAATACATATCTGAGGATCTTGCGATTTCAGAGTCAGGTTTGATCATTGCATCGATCGTGCCTCGAGCTGGTCGCCAGAGAAACGATTGTAATAGGTCTAATAAATCTTATTCGTTGCACCACTGATTCTCCGTTTCTTATGTGATATATATATATATATATATAAATATATAAGAGTGGAAGTGAGTAAAATTGAAGTTGCAGCTCTTGGCCAGCATCCACGAAAAAAACAACAACAATATTTGGAAGCTTTGCATGAAGCACTCAATAAGAAGATATCGATAAATCGATAAGTTACATCTTAGAGTAATAAACATACGTTAAATGGCGTGACAAATTGAAAGATGTGGTTAAGGAGACAAAACCACAGAAGCCACCACAACAAAAAAAATACAATCAGGTTAGATAAACTATATATATAGTATAAAGTAATATATTTTCAAAGACAAAAACAGATAATTATAGCTGAAGTTATGAGCTCAAAAATACGAGATTTTATACATATCAAGACTACATACAATTTTATAGAAAAGTATTAAATCCTAATATGAACGATTGTGAATTTACATAGAGCAAGAAATACAGTGAATAATAAATCAAACACTGCTAACTATATCACATTTTGAGTTACTTGTGTTTCATCCTTAATATTAGGACTCATCAGAATTATATCAGTACAAAAATATAACATACATGAGTGGTTTTGCTTCCATTTAAAAATACTGTCGTGTCATAGGAAATAATATTAGGAAATAATGCTTACCACCAGTCTGCTGAAATTATTCACTCAGGCACTCAAATGAATAGACATGCGACATGCTCTATATGAATATAATAATCAAAATTATAAGCGGTCCATCTTTTTTGCACAATAAATATAACATACCTGAGTAGTTTTGCTTCCATTTTAAAAATACCACTGTCATACTTGGAAATAATACTTACCACGAGTCTGCTGAAATTATTCACTCAGACACTCAAACGGATTGACATGCGACATGCTCTATATGAATAGATAATAAAAATTATAAGTGGTCCATTTTTTTGCGCAAAGAAAGGGAATAGATTTCACATGCTAAATTATACACACACCACCACACATCCAGGCTAATATATGCAGTCCCATATATATTTATGTACTTCAAATTAAATTCTACTACTTATTCGT
>OZ024759.1:26707384-26712384 GCA_964016885.1 Eledone cirrhosa | reverse complement strand
TTAAATACCAGTATGTCATTGGTGTAACTATATATATATATATATATATATATATATCCAAAATTAAATTAAGGTTGTCATGTCTGAGAGACATGCACCATATCCACTGTAGAATATGCTCAAAGATTCCAATGAATAGATTCAAGCATTTTATATCAACTAGAAATTGATTGACATATATATATATAAAATAAACATATGAAACAATCACTGTGATTGTTTCATATGTTTATTTTATATATATAGATATGTCAATCAATTTCTAGTTGATATATATATATATATATATATATCTTATCTCATATGTATATAGGTATATATATACATGTGGGAGGGGTGATGAGCATGTAAGGCAAATTTAATGAATCAATGAATATAAAAAATAACTTTTATACTTACTACTGTGCATACATCACACAGACACTGGTGTAGTACCCTGACGTCAAGGCCATTAGTATTGTACCCGCGAGAAATAAATAGTCATTCTCTAAATAGACTGGTAATGTACGCATACCGTATCCTTCTGGTTTATAGTTGCAGAATATGAAAAATGGAATAAAAACAAGGGCTCTGGAGACCAACGCTAACCATACAAGACGGTGCCGCATCTAGAGTAAGAAAAAATACAAACTGGACAAATTATATGTAATATATAATAATGGTTTCTTATATAGGCACAAGGCCAGCAATTTTAGGGAGGGGAAAGTCAATTAAATCGACCCCAGTGCATGACTGGTACTTTATTTTATCGACTCTGTAAGGATGAAAGGCAAAGCTAACCTCAGTGGGATTTGAAATCGGAACTTAAAGACACGTAATTCTATGCTGCAAAGCATGGCATCGGACCCTCTACTGATTCTGCCAATTCATCGTCCTTCACCGTCCTATAATAACTTATAACTTTCTGTCTCTTGAGTTATCAGGATGAGATTTGGAGTTAACACGTACAAACTCAAAGCAAAATCCAAACCTCAATAATTTCTAATTGAGGCATAAGGCCAACACTTTGTCGGGAAAGATAAGATTAATTATATTGACTCAAGTATTTCACTAGTACTTTATTTTACTGAAACCACAAGGATCAAGGGCAAAGTCGATCTCGGCAGAATATGGATAAAGAACATAGAAAGTCCTAACTAAATGCTGTAAATTATTTTGTCTGATAAAAATACTCACAAGTTTCATATACTGTCCAAGGATGTTTCCGATCAACGAAAATATATTGACCATAAAATAAAAGCAGAAGAGAGTCCAGTATTTATCTGAAACAAACAGTAAATACATAGGAATTATTTAATATTTAATTCAAAGTTTTGTAAGTAACCAGAACCATCAGAACCACGAAACTGAAGCCTGGACTTGTGTCAATGTCTGCGAGCCGGTTCAAAAGCCAGTACCTGACCCATGAAACAGCCTTCAGACATTCTGACAAAATACATGCCACGCAGCTCGCAAACCATGAAAATAATGACAGAGCATTTTCCATTAACCCTTTAGTATTTAAACCGGCCATATACGGCTAGAATTCACTCACCCCTTTCTGTTCAAACGGGCCATAACTGGCCACTCATACTGACATTAAGGTATTGTTCTCAAAATAAATAACATCAAAATCTCAGATTCGATATTATGTGAGATAAAGTGTTTACTGTGAAAATACAATAGTAAATATAGAGTAATGTAAATGCTAAAGGGTTAAATGGAATATATTAGAAAAATCCACCATATAATATAAATGCATATGTATATAAATATTTATACAAAATATGAACAGAATTTATTTTTTCAACTCTCAATTTCTAATTTTTAATTAACTTTTAATATTTGATAAGATGGATAACATCGAAACCGGTAATATTTTAAAATATATTTTATAAAAACTTAAAAAAAAAATGTTTTTTTCTTGTTTTCAATAATCACTTTGTTGGATAAAAGAAGAAAAAAGATTCTTTAAATATACTTCAGTGCTGCTTTCATTCTTACCTTTTTTTACTATATATCTGTCTATATATGGTGATACACACACACACACACACACATATATATATATATATATCCCGGGAATGTAACATGAAGTTACTGTAGGTTCACCCAGGTGAGCACTCGTTTAAGTTCATGTCAGTGGCGAGGTGTAGAGCGAGATAGAGTGTAATATAATAATACAAGGACGATTTGTTAAGCCTTCATTATTGATTTGGATTGACAGTATCGGTAGAGGGTCGGACGCCATGATTTGCAGCAAAGAGTTACGGCCCCTTATGGTCTGAGTTCAAATCCCGCCGAGGTTAACTTTGCCTTTCATCCTTACGGGGTCGATAAAATAAAGTACCAGTAATGTACTGGGATAATTGCTGGCCTTGTGCCAAAAGTAGAAATAATTATTGATTGGTGACAAGCGTTTCGCTATTGATCAGCTGAAGGTACGATCTGTATCAATCTGGCCCGACTCTGGAATCAAAAGCTCATTGACCCTGTGTTGTAGTAATGACATTATATATATATTTTGAGTATATGTTGGTTGTATACCAACACCTCAGTATGCAGATTGGAGCACTCAACTAAGTGCGCAGGTTGGTTTGGTTACTCCGGAGTAATGTAAAATAAAATAAAATAAAATAAATAAGTCAGATGTTTAAAATTTGGCTTTGTTTATTACTGCTATATATATTTCGGTGACAGCCATCTTTGGCTGTGACCTCTTCAGGCAGTCCGAATTAGTGTGGTAGAGACGAGTACACATGTTGTTGAGGTGTATAACTTTGTCAATACTCTGATATGCCCAGTTCCTGGTTGGGTTGTTATTTCACTGAGGAACTGGAATCATATGATTCCAGTTCCTCAGTGAAATAACAACCCAACCAGGAACTAGGCATATCAGAGTATTGACAAAGTTATACACCTCAACAACATGTGTACTCGTCTCTACCACACTAATTCGGACTGCCTGAAGAGGTCACAGCCAAAGATGGCTGTCACCGAAATATATATAGCAGTAATAAACGAAGCCAAATTTTAAACATTTGACTTATATATTTTATTTTATATATATATATAAATATATATATAATTTCACTCCAGGACTTGAATGGTGTTTTATTTTATCTTCACCAAGCCAATGTAATATCAAAAAGATATGGATGGGAATGAACTTCAGAGTGTAAAAGCATGAAAGTAAAAACAATCAACTGAACAAAACATTTACCTGGAAAAGGAAAATTTACACGTTGCACATGTCCTCCTATGCTGGGATAACTGGATGATGTTGTCAGGTGAATAAGGCACAGGTTAAATCCTGTCAACCAAACCTTAATAAATGAGACATACAGAATTTTATATAGATCAGGGACACTTAAATATGTTAGATTATTGCCTTCCTACAGGGTATACTTGCTCCCACATTGAGCCCTCCATGGATTCCTTAACTCCTCCCATTGAACAGAAGTAAGTAAATAAACAAATCAGTAAACAGAATATAAAGTATATAAAAAGGATTGTATGTGTGTGTGTATATATATATATATATATATATATATATATATATATATATATATATATATAAATGGCTTCTATTGGGAGAAATCATCAGGAAAAATCCGAAAGGGCTCAATAAAGATTTTATATATATATATATATAAAAACCTGTAGAGCAAATATTTATTGTAAGAACAGATTAAACTTTAATCTGTTCTTATAGTATATATATATATATATATATGACATTAACTCTAACATAGATTTGTATATGAAGTACATGAAGTTCTAAATCTGGCGATATATGGCAAGTTTATAAATAGTCCTTAACTTTTGTTTGAACACACGAGATGGTGCTATGCCATTAGTTTTTAAATTCATAGCTGAAAGCTTTCAAAATATTTATTTATAAACATACCGTATATCACCAGATATACGAGTTCACGTATATATATATATATATATATATATATACTACACTCGGTCTATTCCTGTTTTTTCCCCTTGAATATCTTAATGTGTTCATTCTGAGGGGAAGAATTAATTCATTTCTTCCATTTTTGAGTGTATAGAAACTACCTCAGACAATTTGACTGCTGTTGCCTTATTGCAACTTCAGCTTCACTGTAATAAAACTTGACATCATCATCATCATCATCAGGTTTAGCGTCCGTGTTCCACGCTTGCATGGGTTTGGACGGGGGTTTTCCCACTTGAGGCAAGAGTGGTTGTCTTGCTCGCATAGGACTGTCTGGTGGGTTTTCTACAGCTGGATGCCCTTCCTAACACCAACCACATTTACAGTGTGGGGCTGGGAGGTTTTTACCGTGTTGCCTACACAGCCACATTACAGCGTGGACTGTCTGGCGGGTTTTCTACAGCTGGATGCCCTTCCTAACACCAACCACATTTACAGTGTGGGGCTGGGAGGTTTTTACCGTGTTGCCTACACGGCCACATTTACAGCGTGGACTGTGTGTTTTTTGTCGTGACATATATATATATATAAGAAAAGAGTCAGGACCCCAACAGCTGAACTCCGGTTGTTTCGACAGCTAGATCCGAACTAAGCCAGCAGTATTAGGATGGTGGGAATCTAGCTGAACTTATCAAAGGGTACAGTCCATATATGAATCGAGTACTCTGGTGTATTATGGTCCACCTGGTTTCTTACCATACTTTCTTTGTTATATATATATATTAATATACATATATATATATATATATACACACATATTTCTTCAAACTTATAATTTTATATATATATATATATATACATATATATATATATCATGATACTTCATAAGAATGTTCTATTTTGTTGTATCATTTTAAGTATATTAATTCCTTAAAAACATGTCCGTTTTTGTTCCGGAATATCAATCTGTGCCTCTGAATACTACAATAGGCCACTGGAGGTCAATACTGATTACTTTAGAATATCTTTATATATATATATATATATATATATATATATATATATACACACACACATTTTATATATGTATATATATATGATTGTATATGTA
>OZ024759.1:26689884-26694884 GCA_964016885.1 Eledone cirrhosa | reverse complement strand
CTTGGTTGACATGTTGTGAGCTAATGGTATTATGTTTGTTAAAATTAGTTAACTTTAAATTCCTCATATATAAAAAGTATTTCAAGTTAATCTACTTACCATTTAGAAATATGACAAATATCAGGCACAGCCATGCAAATATATACATCCCTGAAAATAAAAGAGGAAAATATGTTTATATATATATATAATATATATATATATATATATATATATATATATATATTGTTATACTTTGGGAGGGTCATGCTATCAATAAAGTATAACAATATCTGTTTCAACACACGTTTTCAGATAAGAAATCTCACAAAACAAATTCAAAAACGAATTATACACACACACATTATATATATATATTTATATATATATATATTTATATATATATATATATATGTATATATATTTATATATATATATATATATGTATATATATATTAAGCTTGGTGCAGCCCACTCCTCTCCAGAAACTTTTAGATTCGAACATACAAATATTTGATGTTCTTCAAGAGCTTTAAATAATTCAAAGAAAGGGTGATATGCTTAAACTATGCTTCGGTTTAACATCAACACCTAGTCTGTGTGTGTCTTTAGCTGTTGCAAATATTTGCTCAAGATTCATACCCCTTTCTCCACCCTCACTAAAAGACCCTGAAAAATAAAGAGTTATGAGTACAACCATTATCCACCCCGGGGCTTCCCTTTGTTGCAAGCTTTCCGACAATGGGTTAGGCTTAAAGATAGTTTCTTCCTTTCCTACCATCATTCTTAAAAGCCTTCCAAATACGATTTGTCAATGCTAACACATTTTCCTCTCGGACTAAAAGGTAAACAACAAACAAACAAAACAATGGACTGGATACAATTCTTGGTACTTACATTCTTCCACAATATTTAGTGCAAAAACCAGCAGCATAAGAGAAACAATTATCATTAGAACTATTGTGGTAATCAGTCGCCTCAAGGTGATTGTTCTACCAAATGCAAGAAAAAAAAAGTTTTAAAGACAATATAAATCCACATTGGAAAGGTTTCATTAAATAAGTATTTCTTAAGTAATAACAATGTTAATCTTCTTTTCTTGTTCTTCATCTTCTTCGTCCACTTATTCCTGAGAGAGTCGTCGGGCAGAGTCTTCAAACACTCCTTCCAACAGGTCCTGTCAGAAGCAACCGTCTCTAACTGATCCCGCTGGTCCCCAAGCGTGACTAGCCAAGCTCATGGATGTTATCCAACAATCTTGCTTGGGTCTACCCTTGGGTTTCCTGCCGGTTGGTTTTGTCCATAAAATCTGTAACAATGTTAATGATTATGGATATCATGGAAAGCGCAGGAATCTCAGATGTAGAAACTAACTGTAAACACAGCCGATTGCTATAAATAATAGCTGAGAAAAACGGGTAAAATGCCCTCTATCGCGGGGAACAAATCGACAGTCTCTTTTTTCTGATCATAGGGCTATTTTCTGAAGGTGTGTGGCCAAGTGGTTAGAGAGGTTGATTTACAATCATAAGATTTAGAGTTTGAATTGTGGACCGGGCGATACGTTGCGCCTTTGAGCAATACACTTTACTGGATGGATGGAAAGATACATCCTATTGAAAATTTCTAATAACTTTTGGTCTACTGAAATAATTTGAAACTACATGAACGATCTCATATTCATATAAGATGGGGCACCTCCATATATTGCACACACTATCCGTGAGTGGCCTGATGTCCAATTTCCAGAACATTGGTTAGGTTGTCGAGATCTACATAACTGGCCAACAAGATGCTCTGACTTAACGCCAAGCCATGTTTTCCTGTGGAGGTGGGTGAAGGAAGAAGTGTATAGCTCACAACCAAAAATACTAACTCAATGGGAGGAACACATTCATCCGGTACTGACCAACATACCACCTGAGATCCTGATGAAGTCAGTCGAGGATATACCCAGAAAACAACAAAACACTAGTGGACAACACTGATGCTTATGTAGTATTTTAACACTGTACTGTACTTCTATCATTATACTGTTCAAAAGAAAACTTTTTATGAAAATCGACCAATAATTAATAAATTAATTTATTAACAATTTTAAATAGGGAATTTCTTTCCACTAGACCTGCCAACCTCTAAAAACCCAAACAGGGAGTACCATGATAAAAAGTGCCCCAAAATGGGAAGAAATGAGGCAAAATGGGGTGATTTTATATAATGAAAGCTATACCCATTTTTACAAGAGAAGACATCTCTCACCCACCCCAAAGTGGATGGGAGATATTTCCGTCGGATGGGGAGAGTTGACAGGTCTGTTTCCACCCTCCCTATATAACAATCGACTGTGTTTACAGTTATTTTCTGTGTCTGAGCTTCCGATATTTTCTATAAATGTTAGAACTACTTAGCATTTCAATAATTCACTGCTTTAATGATTATGTTTAGCTTACCTCCCTAGTCCTGAACAGCAACCATTTGTGAAACAGGTATTAAAACATACCATGAACATTACTGGTATTTTCGAAGTTACAATAAGATAGGGTCGGAACCTTTTGATTATCATCATCTGGGAGGCTGTGGCATTAACATGGGCTTCCAAGAAATCGTCAAAATACTGAAATAAAACAATATAACTCTAGCAGAAAAACCATCCTTCGGCAAATATACATGCATTTAGATATGATGCGTCAAATAAAATCGTAATTGAGAATATGCTCAAAAATTGAAGAGACACTGCGTTACACTCTCTTATGTAATCAGTAAAGTTATCCATGATACATTTAAAAAAGACGATATTATATATAAACTACATTAAGAGAAAATTAGCGACAGAAATATAAACCTTATATAACGATGCAAATATAGGAACGTTTATATAAGCGATGTAATATAATGGACGCTAACCGGAAGTGTTGACATTTGAACATTTTAAAGAAGTGAATCTTGAAATAAGCAATAAAATTATTTATATTCAATCAAGAGTTACGAAATTTAGTACATAAATTAAGTAATATTCATTCATTATTTATTCAAAGTAATCCAACTTATTTTACAAACGGGATAAAAAAATATATTCAGGACGCAGTCTCGCACTCCTCCCTTTATTATATTATTATTATTAATTAATGTACCAGTAATGCACTGGGATCGGTTCATAGGGTCGGAACGTGTAATCATAATCTTGGATGCCGTGGATTTTAAAACGTCATCGAAATACTGCAATGGAACATTATTCTAGTATTATTAAAGTACCAGTAATGCACTGGAGTCGGTTCGTAAGGTCGGAACCTGTTATCATCACTTGGACGGCTGTAGCATTAATGTGGACTGCTAAAAAACCATCAAATACTGCAATAGAACATTATTCAATTGAGTTAGAAATAGAAGCTTTCGCCGTATTTTGACTAAAGAAAATTAGTGGGTTTTAAGGCCGTGTAAATGGAAAAGGATGAGCATTGACTCCTTTTCCATTTAGAGGGTTTTAAACCCCATTATCTGGCTAATTTAAACCATATATATATATATATATATATGGCTTAAAGAAGGTGTGGTAAGATACCAAGTGGACCATAACGCACCAGACTACTCGATACTTAGGGTAGTAGAGTGGGTAATAAGAAAAGAGTCAGGACCCCGATGGCTGAGCTCCGGCCGTTTCGACAGCTAGATCCGAAACGGTCGAAGTTCAGCCTTCGGGGTCCTGACTCTTTTCCTATATATATATATATATATATATATATATATATATGATTCGATGGAGTTTTCGTCTTCGAATATTCAAATATTCAACCAGAAGGCGTTGATCAACACGTGTAACAATCTGTCAAATGGTAACACGCTGTGGGACTAATCCTGTAAACCCCCTCCATTGCGAAACGAACGCCTATGAAACTGTAAATAATTATAAAACATATATAATTATAATTATCTATGAACTTACCGTATCAGTTATTACCAGTAAATTGTAAGGTAAAGCTGAACAAACCCCGAGAGTCATCAGGAAAAAACAAACTATTTTACATCTATAAATAAATAATTAATTAAATAAATAAAAATATAATTAATTAATTGAATGAATAAATCGAAAATATTAATAAATAAATGAATAAATAAATAAAGTATTAATAATAAACTTGAAATAATTATTTTTAACAAGATATTGGCATTTCTAACAAAGAATTATATATATATATATATATATATATATATATATATATGTGTGTATATATATATTTATATATGTGTGTGTATGTATATATATATATATATATATATATATATAAATGTGTGTATATATATATATATATTTAAATGTGTGTATATATATATGTATATATATTTAAATGTATGTGTGTGTGTATATATATATATATATATATATATATATATATATATATATATATATATATATAAATGTGTGTATATATATATATAAATGTGTGTATATATGTATATATGTATATATATATATGTGTATATTATATAGTGTAACCAAATATATGCGAGTATAGAATATCTATAACCATTATTTTAGTTTAACGCCAATGTGTTATATGAATATTCTCAAAACTTATATAAAATTGATGATTGGATCATCGTAAACCTAACATCACACATTTCTACAGTCGAGATAGTCGTAATCGAGTAAAAATCAATTCAGTATATTACTGGTATTTAGTCTAAATCTAAAGTCTGTCTTAAGTCAGAAGGCTTGTTAGGACGGTTCTTATCTTGGTTTCCGTGGCGTGAAGCGACTGAGAGTACAAGACACCTTCCTGGACAGGACGCCAGACCATCACAGGGTTAAACCCCCAGCTATTACTGGTACTGGTTTCCAGCTGTGTATACTGGAACAACGTGAAACGAAGTGTTTTGCTCAAGAACACAACACGCAACTCAGCCCAGGAATCGAACCCACGACATTATGATGGTAAATCCAACACTCTTGCCACTAGTCAGATTTAAAATGAAGACGTACTACTTTTAAATTGATAATAATTAAAACCCACAGAATATTCTAA
>OZ024759.1:26642384-26652384 GCA_964016885.1 Eledone cirrhosa | reverse complement strand
TATATATATATTATATACATATATAGAGGCGATATCATACAGTGGCTATCCTCCATGTCTCTTTCATTCAAGAGAAGCTGGAAAATTAAGCAATAATTATATTATCTTCCGAGATATGAAGTGTTCTGTATATATATATATTATATACATATTAAAGAGTAGGGGCCCAACAGCTGAGCCCTTGCCGTTTCAACAGCAAATTCCAGATTAGAATTTGGTGTAGAAACGGCAAGATCTTACCTGTCGGGACACGACTCTGTAATATAATTAAACTGTAGTATACCAAATACTGAGTACTCTGGGAGAAACCCCCGCTGAAACTTTTTTCTCTTCGATTTTTATGAAACCATAGGTAAATGACAAGATATGATGCCTATTCACAAAATTTCAATATTAAGATACCCTAGACACTCTAATGGGGGTTAAACCCCCTATAGTGAACATTTTGGAAGCCATAACTTGAGTATTGGAACCTCTATTATCATGGGGTTTTTCTATTAATTAAACGTAAATCAACAAAAAAACACCTCTCTTTTATAGTAAAATTTGGCTAATTTAGACATTTTATCTATGCAAAAACACCACTAGAATTATGACAACAAAAATTATTAGTTAATGCTCTACTTTTTTAATATTTTCCCTTTATTTTTTTCTCCATAAATTATATCACTGATTTAAATCAATCATCATTTTCTTACAAAAAAAAAAAATATATATATGTGAAACGCAGCAAGGCGGGGTAATTCGGCTAGTTATGTGTTATATATATATATATATAATATATATATATATATTAGTAACATCAAAAGAAAATGCTGACAAATTGTTCCCAGTGAAAAATAGTTTAATTAGGAATAAGTAAAAATTAGTCATAAGTATTGGTTAGTATTCAGTTTTAGTTTTAAGTTTTTTACCGGTTGCGCATTTCTAATGCTTTTTCAAAAATAATTTTGAGATAGAATGCCCGTGATGTTTGCTCTAATATATATATATAGGCAGTTTTTAAAATATAATATTGTACGGATTATTCTGCGTTTGGAAAAGGTGATCTTGGTGAGGTATTTATATATTTGTTAATTCTGATGAATTCCAACAGGATGAAGCTTATGTAAATTCAATTATAACGACTTCCCTGATGATTTCTCCCGAATGAAACAGTTCTAGCCCTGTAGAAGCAATTTGTCTCTCTCTCTCTCATATATATATATATATATATAAACCTGTTGGTTTTCATTTCAATTTATTAAAAACATCCTGTTGTTTAGTTTAATAACCTGAAGTTTATTTATTTCTTTTATTGTCGAAGTTCTTTCGTCACAAATTCTGTGACCTCCTCAGCGATTAATTTGTTATTTTGTGTCTTTTTTTTCTGTCCTACACAATCTTGTTTTCAAAGCTCACAATATATATATATATATATATATACATACACATACTATATACATACACGTGAAAACAGATAAAAAGATCTTAATTCGCCATATGACCGTTGGTAATACAGGAAAAACTAAAAAGCTAATATAACAAAAGAAACAAACAAAACAAGGTACCTTTAAAGGAAATGATCTAGTTTCCTTCTCTGTCACATTATTTCGATTATTCATCTTAAAACTTCACACACAGATATTCGCCTCCAGCAATATCATATATATATATATATTCTTTAGGTTTGAAATGATCATAGTATAACGAACCTTTCAAGGATTTACACCAGTCCAGCCTCCTCTTATTTTATATATATATATATATATATATATATATATATATACACACACATAAATATATGTATACATATATTTGTGTATGTATATGTATATATATATATACACACATAAATATATATATTATATTTATATATACATAACTATATACATATATATATACATATATTTATGTATTATCTATGTATATATATAAATATACATATATTTATGTATTAATATATACATAACTAATATACATATATATATACATATATTTATGTATTATCTATGTATATATATAAATATACATATATTTATGTATTATGTATGTATATATTTATGTATTATGTATATATTTATGTATTATGTATATATTTATGTATATATTTATGTATTATCTATGTATATATTTATGTATTATGTATATATATATATGTATATATATATATATATATATATATGTATATATATATATGTATATATATGTATATATATATATATGTATATATATATATATGTATATATATATATATGTATATATATATATGTATATATATATATGTATATATATATATGTATATATATATATGTATATATATATATGTATATATATGTATATATATATATATGTATATATATATATATGTATATATATATATATGTATATATATATATGTATATATATATATGTATATATATATATGTATATATATATATGTATATATATGTATATATATGTATATATATATATATATATATATGTATATATATATATATATATATATATATATATATATATATATATATATATATACATAAAGAGAGAGAGAGAGAAGTGTGTGTGTTCGAGATGCTATATAAATTCCCCTCTGTCTGTATTATACGATAGATTATATATACATATATGCATTTCGTGTTTACCTGTTATCAGGATCATATCCCTTATCAAGACCTTTCCTTTGGGGAAAAATGGTGGATATATATATATATATATATATATATATATATATATGAGTGTGTGTGTATGCATATAAGCATATATAAATACATCTCTTTCTCTCTCACACACACACATTATATACTCACACACATACATATATATATATATTTCAATTCGTTTTATGTTTTCCCATTTTCCTTCATAAAACTACCCTGATGTCCTGAGACTTATGATTTGTAACGGATTTGAAATTATGAGAAGCATATAAATAATAGTTTTATAAGAAACCCGAATGTCTTATTCCAGAAAAAAATGCTAAGAACTCGTTAACTGCCTCTAACACAACTCCTTATGGTATATCAAATTTCCACTTTATAAATAATAAAATATGTTATTTGAATTGCTACTTCGGAATAGCGATAGATGTACGTATTGTATATTTAAGAATATACACTATGTTTATTTTAAATATATATTTATTTTAAATATTTATTTAAATATTTATTTTAAATATTTATTTAAATATTTATTTTAAATATTTATTTTAAATATTTATTTTAAATATTTATTTTAAATATTTATTTTAAATATTTATTTTAAATATTTATTTTAAATATTTATTTTAAATATTTATTTTAAATATTTATTTAAATATTTATTTTAAATATTTATTTTAAATATATATTTAAGAATATACACTATTTATTTTAAAACATTTAAAAAACATTTTAAAGCTCTTTCGCTATGAATTTCAAGGTAATGACGAACGTCACATAACTAGCTTCAGTGAGAAACAGTGTCGTCAACAACATCATCGCCAACAACAATATCACCAACAACAACATCATCATCATCAACATCATCATCATCAACAGTATCCATAACTTCTACAAGATCATCAACAACCTCTGGAACCAGAATAAAACATGACAACAACACCAAATATATTATTTGTTACTCAACAAGATCCTATCTTTGAAGTAAATAAACAGAATATTAATCAACATACAATATGTAAATTGGTTTCAACTATACAACATAGCAGCACATTATATATATGTGTGTGTGTGTGTGTGTGTGTGTGTGTGTGTGTGTGTGTGTGTGTGTGTGTGTGTGTGTGTGTGTGTGTGTGTGTGTGTGTGTGTGTGTGTGTGTGTGTGTGTGTGTGTGTGTGTGTGTGTGTGTGTGTGTGTGTGTGTGTGTGTGTGTGTGTGTGTGTGTGTGTGTGTGTGTGTGTGTGTGTGTGTGTGTGTGTGTGTGTGTGTGTGTGTGTGTGTGTGTGTGTGTGTGTGTTATAGATGTGTTATATATATGTTCTATATATATGTTTTATATGTATATATAATATATAAATACGTATATATATGTTATATATTTACATATATAAAATATGTATATATATTATATTGTACATATATATAATATATATACATTATATATATATATATATATTATATATGTTTCTTTGTTTAAACTTTAATCTGTTATTTTAATAAATTAATATATAAATATATATATATACATATATATATGTTATATATATATGTGTTTTATATATATACATATTTTATTATACATATACATATGATATATAAATACTTATATATATGTTTTTTTTATATATACATATATAAAATATGTATATTTATTATATTATATAAATACATATATATATATATACATATATATATGTTATATATAGATGTTTTATACATATATATACATATATAAAAATGTATATATATATATATCACATATATATAAATACATATATGATATATATATATTATATTATACACATATATATATAGTATATAAACACACACACACAGACACGCACACATATTATAAATATATATATATATTCTTTTTTAAAATCAATTTTCTCTAATTCAGAACTAAGTATGATTATTAAATATTTTATATTTGCATGCGATTAGAAGAGTTACCATATTTACGTCAAGAGGTATATATAGAGAGAAATTATGAGAAATGGGAAAAGTTAAACGAAGTAGACATACAAACGCAAGCATGCTGCACCATTTATTTTCGTCCTATTCTCATTATTTTCGTCTTATTCATCATTAGGACACCCACACATATACACCCCCACCCATCCACACACAGACATATATATATATGTAAAAGGTAAACAGAAATAATTGTTTCTACTTTTGGCACAAGGCCAGCAATTACACAGTACATTACTGGTACTTTATTTTATCGACTCCGTAAGGATGAAAGGCAAAGTTAACCTTGGTGGGATTTGAACTCAAAACGTAAAGGGACGTAACTTTGCTGGTAAGCATGTCCGACCCTCTACCGATACTGCCAATTCAATAATACTGGTGGCTTAGTTATGATCTAAACTGTCGAAAGTACCGGAGCTCAGCCGTCGGGGTCCTGAACCTTTATATATATAAATATATATATATATATATATATATATACAGCGTGCAGACTGTATTTGAGGACACATGTATTTTTAGTCATTATTTTATTTGACTAATTTTTATTGAATTTCCATTTCAGAAAATAACAATGCTTACTAATGAAATGAAAAGGCATGCTGTGAAGGCTAAGGAAGGGGATTTAGAAATTTCTCGTTTTCTGAAAGTTACAAGATCTTTTGTCCACAAGATTCGGTGTGAGTTAGAGAAAGAAGATGGAAGCGTATTACCTGTATCAAAACGTAAAACACATTCCAAACGCTCTGATTCTATCAGGACACCTGAATTTATTCAGGAAGTTAAGCAAAACATTGATGACAATCTCGAAAAATCAATGATGTCAATTGCAAAACATTTTGGTGTGTCAGAAAAAACAAAATGTTGAACATGAAGACATCAGATACAAATCTTACGTGATGAGAAGAGGTCAATTCATGTCAGAAAAAAACAAGAGAAAAGCGTTTAATCATCAGATCCAAAATATTTTAAAACAAACTTAAAAATCCACCAGGTGGTGTGATTTGGTTTTTCTCAGATGAGAAAAACTTTGACTAGGACCAGGAAACTAACAGAAGAAATGACAGGTGGCTATGTGCAGACCCTTCTGAGGTTCCAAGAGTAATGCACACACAATTTCCTGCAAGTGTCATGGTTTTGGGTGTTGTTAGCAATGAAGGACATGTGATGCCTCCTCACTTTTCATGGGTGAAAGCTGCTGCATATATTGAGGTTCTGGATAAAGTTGTTAAGCCTTGGATCAACAGTGTATGGAATGGAAAGCCTTATGTCTTTCAACAAGATTCTTCACCATCACACAAGGCTCAAATGATACAAGAATGGATGGCTGAATATTTGCATGATCACATCACCCCTAACATTTGGCCTCCTAATTCTCCAGATCTCAATCCACTGGACTACTATGTATGGAGCACTGTTGAGAAAAATGTCAATGGTCAACCCCATACAACCAAAGATTCTTTGAAAGCCGCCACAATTCGAGTCATGTCCGATATGAACAATGACCATTTAATCCGAGCTTGTAAACGATTTCGACCCCGTATAGTTATTGATGCTTATGGTGGTTTTATTGAATGAAATTATTAAATTGATAATTTAGCGTCATGCTTAACGAAGAGGCGGATCTTTAGGTCTTTACGAAGGTCCGACTTCCACACCGATCTCAAGCGTGGCACGGTGCCTAGGCTTTGCTCTTCCTCTCGACCACATCTTCTGTATTCCCAATATTTGCTCCCAAATACAGGAAGTCCCCAACCAATTCTAGCGGCTTCCCGCCTACATTAGAATTCTTCTCTGGCTTCTTAATATTCTCTACCAGATATTTTGTCTTAATCTCATTCATTCTCAGCCCCACACCCATCGACACAGTCTCCACCTCCTGCATCAAATCCTCTGCTCCTTCACTGTGTTTGTCACCAAAACTATGTCGTCGGCAAATTCAGCATCCGATATCTTTTTTGCCTTAACTCTCCTGCTCTGAGCCGGTGCTACAATAAAGCCAGAGTCCTGGTGTTTCTCCAGCGCAAGGCGCATACAATAGTCCACTACGATGATAAAAAGGTAGGGAGCCAATGTATCTCCCTGGAGCACTCCAACCAGTATCTAAACGGCACAGTACATGGGAGGAATATATTCGTTTAACGCTTGAAATAACAAGAAGGTCTTAATGTTTCGGACGCTAGTCCTTCATACGTATGTATATATATATATATATATATATATATATACATATATATAAATGATTTCTATAGGACTAGAACTGTTTCATTCGTATGAATACCAGGAATGTCAGATAACGTTATTTGTCAAAAAGTAGTTACCTTCCCCATTAATGTACTAAGTACCTTATTTAACCGCGGTTTGTGTATGTGTGTGTGTGTGTATATATATAGATATATATATATGTATGTGTGTGAGCGTGTGCGTGTGTGAGTGTGTGTGTGTGTGCTGAAAAGTTCCTGGCTTGACCGCTGGTTGGAAGGCCACAGCTTAGAAAAACTGAACGACCACTGCAATAAGAAACCATTATTAGTATTAATAATATATAGTAAAAATAAATGGGAATGTTTATATTCAAGATCGACAACGCTTATAATCTGTCTGAACCAAACAAATACCACCACTTACGACGTGAATTACAGTCACAATCTTATTGCATATTCTGCATTTGGCATTCTCCCCAGTTTTGTCAATTTTCCATTTAATAAGATTAATCTGTAAAGCTTGTGATTGGGCAGCTATGATTAGACTTTCAGTTTCTTTCTTTAACTCACCATTTTCTAGCCAAAAGAAGGATTTTTCCTTAAAAGCTAGAATTCCTTGGTTTGCTTGAAATTCTGTCCATTGAGGTTTTTCCCCCAAATTTCTTTTTGTTTCCTCTTTCTTCTTAACTTTGTATACTTTTGCACTTTTAACTTCCACTTTATATCACTCTCTTCTTGCTGGAGATATAAATCTTCCAAAAGAAATCGAAATAAAAATATTTCGATTTCATTGTTCTCTGAAGAGCTCAATAGAAATAAAATGCGAACAAACCCATTCCAGGCCAAACATATTACAGAAAACAATATTAATTATTTAATGTAAGGGCGGGGGATTGACAGTATCGGTAGAGGTTCCGACACCATGCTTTGCAGCAAAGAGTTACGGCCCTTTATGGTCTGAGTTCAAATCCCGCCGAGGTTAACTTTGCCTTTCATCCTTACGGGGTCGATAAAATAAAGTACCAGTAATACACTGGGATAATTGCTGGCCTTGTACCAAAAGTAGAAACGATTATTTAATGTATTACATATGACGAGATAAAAAAGTAATCAAAATATAAAAATATTACATTACTTATACCTAGGTTAACTTTGATTTTCATCCTTACGGGGTCGATAAAATAAAGTACCAGTAATGTACTGGGTTTTTGCTGGCCTTGTGCCAAAAAGTAGAAACAATTACTTATACCTAAAACTATACTTATACAGCGGTTCTGAAAATTCCAGAGAAAAACCCACCAACTACCATGGATAAAAGTTCAAATCCCGCCGAAGTTAGCTTTGCCTTCTATCCTTACGGGGTTGATAAATAAAGCACCAGTAATGTACTGGGGTCGATTTAATCGACTTTTACCTCCCCTCAAAAAATTGCTGGCCTTGTGCCTATAGTAGAAATCGTCGTCGTCGTCATCACCATAGTCGTCGTTGTCTTCGTCATCATCACCATCATCACGACTACCACCACCATCACTACAACCATCACCATCATCATGACCATCACCACCATCATCATCATCATCACGACGACGACGACGACCACCACGACCACCACCACCACAACCACCACCACAGCCATAACAACCACCACCACAACCATCACCACCACAACCATCACCACCACCACCACCATCACAACAACCACCACCACAGCCATCACCACCACCACCACCATCACAACAACCACCACCACAGCCATCACCACCACCACCACCATCACAACAACCACCACCACAGCCATCACCACCACCACCACCACAACCATCCCCACCATCACCACCACCATCACCACCACCATCACCACCACAACCATCACCACCACCATCACGACAACCACCACCACAACCATCACCACCACCACTGCCACCATCACGACAACCACCACCACAGCCATCACCACCACCACCACCACCACAACCATCACCACCACCACCACCACCGCAACCATCACCACCACAACCATCACCACTACCACCGCAACCATCACCACCATCACCACCACAACCATCACCACCACCACTACCATCACCACCAACCACCACCACCACCACCATCAATTCAATATTTCACTGTTTGCAGATTGCAGACGACCAATCTATTATCTTGGACCCAGACAATTATTTTATATATATATTTATTTATATTAATAATTGTTTGTTATTGTTGATAATATTATTGTTGTTGTTGTTATTGGCTGATGACAGATCGAACTGACCGCGTCTTCCGGATTGGATTTCTTCATACTTTCCATATTGAGACATGCCTAGTCCGTCAGTTATTTGCTGCTGTTATAACTGTTGTTGTAACTGTTGTTGTTGTTGTTAATGGTGATGTGGATGGTGGAGGTAGTGTTAGCTTTTGTCGTTGTTGTTGTTGTTGTTGTAGATGTTGTTGTTAATGGTGATGTGGATGGTGGAGGTAGTGTTAGCTTTTGTCGTTGTTGTTGTTGTTGTTGTTGTTGTAGATGTTGTTGTTAATGGTGATGTGGATGGTGGAGGTAGTGTTGGCTTTTGTCGTTGTTGTTGTTAATGGTGATGTGGATGGTGGAGGTAGTGTTGGCTTTTGTCGTTGTTGTTGTTAATGGTGATGTGGATGGTGGAGGTAGTGTTGGCTTTTGTCGTTGTTGTTGTTAATGGTGATGTGGATGGTGGAGGTAGTGTTGGCTTTTGTCGTTGTTGTTGTTAATGGTGATGTGGATGGTGGAGGTAGTGTTGGCTTTTGTCGTTGTTGTTGTTAATGGTGATGTGGATGGTGGAGGTAGTGTTAGCTTTTGTCGTTGTTGTTGTTGTTGTTGTAGATGTTGTTGTTAATGGTGATGTGGATGGTGGAGGTAGTGTTGGCTTTTGTCGTTGTTGTTGTTGTTAATAGTGATGTGGATGGTGGAGGTAGTGTTGGCTTTTGTCGTTGTTGTTGTTAATGGTGATGTGGATGGTGGAGGTAGTGTTAGCTTTTGTCGTTGTTGTTGTTGTTGTAGATGTTGTTGTTAATGGTGATGTGGATGGTGGAGGTAGTGTTGGCTTTTGTCGTTGTTGTTGTTATTGTTGTTGTAGATGTTGTTGTTAATGGTGATGTGGATGGTGGAGGTAGTGTTGGCTTTTGTCGTTGTTGTTGTTGTTAATGGTGATGTGG
>OZ024759.1:26619884-26622384 GCA_964016885.1 Eledone cirrhosa | reverse complement strand
TCATATTCATCCGGCTCCCTGTATTCAATTTCCACCGAGGTCAACTTTGCCTTTAGCTTTTCGAGGTCAATAAAAAGAACCAGTCCAGTACTAGGGTCGATTTTCTCATCTACATCTCTTTCTCACTTCCCTCTCTCACTTTTTATCCTTCTCTGGTAAAAATCAGCTGTGTTCAGGCCTGGAGAGGAGATAGGATCTGTCAAGCTTAAAATGCCCTAGAAACGGCGAATGCCATCCCGGTGCCCCTACGACTACCCTAAGAGTTACGGGATTATGCATTCAGTGTAAGATTTATGTTATGTAAGGAATTGTGTTGTATACAAGATTATTAATATTGAATTAATATAAAGCTGTTAATAGTATGAGAAAAGTTGTGTTGCATATTGTTAATATTTATATTTACTGTCACTACGTTTCCTGTATTTATACCTATATACTCCAAACTCTCATTAGTTGTGTAAGCTACACTTCGTTTAGGAGGTCTAATAGGACGAAACATACTCATTGCTCTCACTAATAACAATTAAATCAATATGTAGAATAAGAATTTTGTAAGTGTTGCATCTTTATTTGTTCTGTTTAGATTTTTTTAAACATCACTAGAGGGAGAACAATGTCAGATAGAATGCTTTGCAGCATTCGTTCCGACTCTCTACACTGAGTTCAAATCCCGCCGCGGTCAACTTACCTTCTATCCATACTAGGTCTATAAAAATGTACCAGTCTGGTACTGGGGTCGATTCTTCTTCCATATATATTTCTCAATTCCTTTCTATCTCACTCTCTTTATCAATCTCTGGAAGAGATCTGCTGTATTCAGACCAGGAGAGCAGAGGGGCCTGCAGGTTTAAAAGTGTTCTGTAAATGCCGTAATTGCCACCCCTAAGACTCTCTCAGGTGTTACGGGACTATCACATCACAGAAAAAGATAAATATTTTCAATTCATTATGATGGATTCTCAGTGACGCCATCAAAGGAAAGTCTGGCCTGTGAATTACTGAGTAAGTCGTTTCCGTCGACCGAATTTAACTCACAAAGTATGGTCAGCCTGAAGATATGTTAAAGACCAGGCAGTGAGATCGAACCACAGATCTCATGATTGCGAAGCTACGATGGTCAGCTGAAACGTTCATAGGCTGAAAGTTTATAGACTTTCCAAGATACTCTCATGGAATGACCAAATGAGGTATATTTTTCAAAATAGTCCCTGGAAAGAAACAATGCAGTTATTAATAAGAGTTGAAATAGGCTGCAAAGTTCATAGACTGATCAAGATACTCTCATAGAATGACCAAATGAGATATATTTTTCAACATAGTCCCTAGAAAGAAACAATGCAGTTATTAATAAAAAGAGTGGAAATTAATACATTCAAGATTTCACAGCTCTAGCACCATTCCTTTATAGCTGACCCACGTAAATTATCAACCGTTTGGCGTCAAACTTACTATGTTACGTACGTAAACTTTACTGTCGGTTCAAACGATGAGTGTAACAGTTGCTGGAAGAACGGAAGAGTCAACTTTTGAAATTAACGTGGAAGTAGCTGAACATTCCTCAGACACATATATCTAAAGATCTAAAATGTAAATCTGAAGTATGTCTTAAGTCAGAAGGTTCGTTAGGCCGGTGTTCATCACGGTTTCATGGCATGAAGCGACTGAGAGTACAAGACTCCCCACTGGACAGGACGCTAGTCCACTACACGGTTAAAGACTGTCTCAAACCAGAAGGTTCGTTACGCCGGTGCTCATCACGGTTTCATGGCCAGAAGTGACTGATTGTACAAAACTTTCGCCTGAACAGGACGCCAGTCCATCGCAGGGTGACATGAAACCCACAATATTATGATCGTAAGTCTAACACCTTCACAACTGGGCCATGCGCCTCCACATTCACACATATACAGATATAAACCCACGCATATACATATATAAATATCGAAAATCTCAGAGAATTACAGCACAGCAGTGGGTGACACGGCTGGCCCTTCGAATGAACAGATAAAACACAATTTTGACTGGCGAATGTAATGGAGCAACGTGAAATGAAGTGTCTTGCTTAAAGAATCAAAACATTGTTTGTAATGAAACCCATAACCTTACGTTTCGATGATCAAACACACTAACCATTAAGCCACGCACCTTCACTGTGATCTCGCTCTGATCGATCGACAACATCCCAGGCCTCATTCTCTTACCGAGTGAGGTGGACCTCGTCAAATCAGACCAAGGAAACAATGTTTCCATTAGTATTTCCATTGCTAATACTATCTACCGGTCGCAAATCCTGACAGAAGAAGCAACGTGAAATAAAGTGTATTGCTGAAGGACATAACACATCACCCAGTCCGAGAATTGAACTCGCAACCTCACGATTACGAATCCAACTCTTTAACCACCAAGCTATAACTAACACTCTACTGTACACCCGGTCCAAGAATTGAACTCACAACCTCACGATTATGAATCCAACTCTTTAACCTCCAAGCCATAACTA
>OZ024759.1:26599884-26602384 GCA_964016885.1 Eledone cirrhosa | reverse complement strand
ATAAATATATATGTGTGTGTGTGTGTGTATGTTTGCGTGCGTGTACATGTATAATAATAATAATCAAATGTGAGATCTGTTGACGTCTAACTTCGCTACGAAACCACAAAGTTATAGTAAGGTTGTTCTGTTTAGGTTAGTATTAGACTTTTACAGGATGTATGGCTGCAGTCGACTCAATCTCCTCAATATATTACTGGTATTCCTTTAAAATGAAACTAGCTGATTAAAATCCAAGAAACAAAATGGCGGTGATATATAATCTAATAATCATATCCTCCATTCTCCTATTGCATCATTATATAAAATAAATTATCACGGACACAGCTCATTGGTTGGAAAGAGTAAATAACTAATCGCAACACAGATAAAGCAATATATTGAGTGTTTTTGTGTATTTATGTGTTTTTATGTATTTATATGTTTGTGTTTATGTATTTATGTGAGTGTGCGTTTGGACGTGTGTGAGTAATTTATGTATGTGATTAGGATACGTCTTTGTATATTTGTGAGCTATAGAAGTATATACTACATGTGTGTGTAGAGGGCGAGTGTTTCTGTGTGTGTGTGTGTGTGTATGAATATATAGTATACTAGCAGGGGTACCCGGCGTTGCACGGGATAATGTATTTTGGAACTCAGGCCGCCAACAGACCTAATCGCAAAAAACTGCATGCCTGGACAATATGTAAAGAAAATAAACCGAATACTCTGATGGGTGGATAATCTTTAAGATTTTCCTCGTTGAAGCAGAAAAAATGCAGGTTTTCACCTAATGCGGACCCTAGGGGATCAAGAAAATGAATTTTTTTTATGTGCATAAAATGCCTTGAAATTTCGGGAAGATCGACTAGACGTAACGCCTCAAAAAAGCCCTAAAAACCTGAAAAAATGAAATTTTTCACGTAATACGGGCCCTAGGCCATAAAAAGGTTGGATTTTCTTTGCTCACGATATGAAGAAGAGACTGACTAATACATAGTTACAATTTCAAGGAAATCGGTCTGACGTAACGCCTCAAAAAACCCCTAAAAAGCTGAAAATAAACGCAGTTTTTCACCTAATGCGGGCCATAGGGGATCAATATAAGTGATACACGTGTAAAGTTTGAAAAAAATCGTTTGGGTACTTCGAGTTTTAGGGATTCACCCCCCCCCCCCCCTACACACACACACAGACAGTTTTATATATATAGATGTGTATTTATGTATATAGTTAGGGGACATGTTTGTGCACTTATGAGCCCGTAGAAGTATATAATTGTTTCTACTTTTTGGCACAAGGCGAGCAAAATCACCAGTGCATTACTGGTACTTTATTTTATATATAATGTATGTGTGAGTGCGGTTATTTGTGTTTGTTTCGTGGGGGTGTGTTTGTGTGTATGTGTGGGCCTATGTTAGTATATATATATATATATATATATACATATACAAAATATAAAACAATCAAATCTTAGTTTAATACATTTAATTGCAATTAATAGCAATTAAATGTATTAAATTAAGATTTGATTGTTTTATATTTTGTATCTCGGCTCTGCAATACATTTACATTGAGCCTTTTCTCCTACCGGTAACTGGCTAGACCTTAGTACTGCCCACCATATTTATAATTATATATAAACCATATATAAGTATAAATATTATTATTATTACTATATATACATATATGTATGTATATCTTTGTTTCTGTATCTATGTGTTTATATATGTGTGTTTATATATGTCTGTGTGTATGTGTCTGTGTGTGTCGTAGGGCGTGGGTGTGCGTGTTTATGTAGATATCTGTGTGTGCGGACGTCTATGTATGTATATATGTCTGTATGTTTGTTTGTATGCATGTATGCGTGTATGTGTGTGTGTATGTGTGTGTGTATGCATGTGATTTATGCAGTCATGTATGTAAGTAGTTATGTATATGTATGTACATCTTATATATATTATATATATCAATATGCAAGCATGTATGTATGTATGTATGCACATGTGGCTAAGTGTATATATATGCGTGCCTCTTAGTGTGTGAATCTGTGAATGTATGTGTAAGTATGTGTATGTGTGTTTTTATGCTGGTATGTATGTTGATGTGAATGTGTGTACGTGTGAGAGTATGTTATTAATGCTGACAGCAACATGTATAATTCCAGTTCCTCACAATATGAAGTACATATGACAGTTTTGCCTGTCGCAATTCCTTTGTAACTTCATATATATCATTCCCTTTGACAATAACAATATAATTCTAACATCTTTACATTAATTCTTTCATTCTCTTCTCCTGCCGCCATTTTGTAACTGACTTGCAATTGCACATTAACACTCTACCTCCATTCTTTCACTAACGTCTGCTCTATTCGATTTTTCTATTAACTGTGGCACGTAACATATTTTAAAATATGCATCCACGTCTCTCTCTCTCTCTCTCTCTCTCTCTCTCTTCATATTAGAACTCGATGCAGTGTTGTTATGATTATCACATCGAAACAAAGCGAAATCAT
>OZ024759.1:26594884-26597384 GCA_964016885.1 Eledone cirrhosa | reverse complement strand
AAATGGGGCTCCCCTTGCCCGTATATAATAACTGAAGACCACAAACCCTAGCTACTATTGTTCTCACCAACCCGTAGCTTTCAGCGTCTAGTGTTACCTACTAGAAATATGAAACGGAGAGCTAAGAAGGCAAGACTCCCTTTGCGCCTATATAGCACCTTTAAAAATAAACCCTAGCTACTATATGAAATGGGGAGCTAAATATGTAAGGCTCCCCTTTCCCGTATAATATTTCCAGAAACAAAACCTAGCTAATATCCCCATCAGTCCCATAGGGGATAGCATAAGATAACAGCGTTAAACCTACCTATACGATGAAAAAAAGAGCGTAGCTTACTTTTTATAGTGTTCGGCTAATACTTGTAAGGCTGTGATTTCTATTCCTGGCCTGTTGTGTCCTTTAGCAAGCCACTTCACTTCACATAGCTCCAGTCCACTTAGCTGACAAAAATATGTCGACCTGTTATTGAAAGGGCCAGCCTTTTCACAACTGTGTCACGCTGAATCTCCCTGAGAACTAAGTTAAGGTTACATATGTCTGTAGAATGGTCAACTAATTGCAGGTTAATTTCACGAGCAGGCTCATCGGTTGTTCCAACAACTGGAACACTCATCGTTAAGAGCTCATCGTTAAGTAATCGTTAAGTCTAGTGATGCTGTTGAGCCTCTATCGTTGCAGGTCAACACCAGGTGGTTGAGCATTCCAGACACGTGCACAATTGATGTTGTTCTGATAAAGAATCAGCTAGAGAGTGTGACAAGACTATACCTTTAAATATCAGATAGGGTTCATTTTTGCCACCTCAGTTCACATTGTCGGATACTGAATTCGGTAGTGAGCTGAAAAGTCTAATCATTAGGCGACATGCCCTTATAAAACCAGTGGTACAGATGAACATTTCCAATATAAAGGGTAGTGAAACAGTATGAGCAGGTAGCTAGGCAGAGATGCGTATATCTAGACCCGTACCTTTCAAGGCACTCGTGGGGCTACTGACGTGATATACGGCGAATCTTCGGCCTTTTTTACGCAGCCGATTTCTTCAATTTATATATATTTACTCAGACGAGAAAGCCATATATTCCCGCCTGTTTTCAAGTCCAGCAGTCCTGATGAGAATCAGTTAAGTTCGAAATGCATCAACGATTGTCCCCCTTACTTATGCTGGACACCATCAGAGGGTGATAGCCCCGGTGTTTTGCATAGCCTCGGCTTTCTAAATGTTTACCTATAAACATATCGTATTTCTTTAGAAATACGAAATTTCAATACATATCTGCATACAGCTATCCATGAAGCTAAATCCTAATTCTATTCTCTCTCTCTCTATATATATATAAAGTCTGTCTTAAGCCAGAAGGCTCATTTGGCCGGTGCTTATCCCGGTTTCATGGCGTGAAGCGACTGAGAGTACAAGACTCCCCCCTGGACAGGATCCCAGTCCATCTCAGGCTTAAACCTCCAGCTATTACTGGTACTCATCTTCAGCTGAGTATACTGGAGCAACGTGAAATGAAGTGTTTTGATCATGAACACAACATGCAGCCCAGGAATCGAACCCACGACATTATGATCGTAAGTCCAACACTCTTACCACTAGGTCACGTGCCTCCTATATATATATATATAGAGAGAGAGAGAGAGAGAGAGAGAGAGAGAGAGAGAGAGAGAGAGTGTGCTGTGCTGTGCTGTGCTGTGCTGTGCTGTGCTGTGTTGGGGAACGATATAACGAAAGAATCTACCCCAGTGCTGGACTAAAACATTTTTTATCGACTTCAAAACGTCGACAGGCAAAGTTGGCCTCGGCGGTATTTGAACTCAGATCGCAGAAAGCCGCAACAAATACCGTTAGGTTTACTATCTTGCTTCTAAGGTCTAGGTCAGTGCTTCCAAAAGTGGGTTCCGCAAAAGTGTGTCTGGGGTCCCGTGAAAAAAGGTAGAGGAGTATATTTATATTACGACCATATAACAGTATTAGACTTTGAGGTTCACCCAAAAGTTTTTGAACCAAAAAGGGTTCCGTTTTTGAAAAAGGTTTGGAAATCCTGGTCTAGGTAGTTATGTTAATACCATTTTAAACACTGTTTCTCTACGTCTGTAGTCTCTATTAGTCGGAGTTTGAGAAACCCTGCTCTGCTTCATAGGACTCCTGACTTTTTCCAGTCAGGAGTATGAAGTACCAGAAGATAAAGAAATACCAGAGATATCCCACGGTTGAGAGATATTTAGAGAATGAATTGGAATATATTGTATCAAATAAAAATAATATTTGTGAAACTATAAAGGTTTCTGATCTAGCCATAAGGACAACAATTTTGGGAAAGGGGAAAGTCGATCTTGTATTTCATTTTATCGACCCCGTAAGGACGACTGACAAAGAGGATTTCAAATCAGAACATAAAGGGCCGTAACTCTAGCCGCGAAGCATAGCATCAAACTCACAACCGATACTTCCAATTCACTACCCACGTATACTGTAATATAGAGAGTTATTCCCCA
>OZ024759.1:26577384-26579884 GCA_964016885.1 Eledone cirrhosa | reverse complement strand
GAGTAGAGGTTCAGTTCCTTCAGCCTCTCCCAGTAGCTTGTCTCCCTCATCTTGGCAATCCTCTTGGTGTAGCTTCGCTGGATTGCCTCAAGCTCTGTGGTTAGTTTGACACTATGGGGTGACCACAGCTGGGAGCAGTAGTCCAGGCGGCTTAAGACAAAAGTCCTCCACAGTGTCAACATGGTGTCTCGATCTCTTGTAAGGAAAGTCCTCAAGATCCAGCCAGCGAATCGTCTACATGCTGTCGCCACCTTCATGATATGTGAAGAAAAAGATGCATCATCCAACGAAGTGCTCATCCACAATGTAAAGGTGACACCAACAATTCTCTCGGATCATAACTTGGTAGAGCTAATGATATGTGGTCCAAGAGAACCAACAGAGACAAAACCACCAAGAAGCTCCGGGACGCTATCCAGCCTTAACTTCTACGGGGCTGACTGGAAGAAGATTAAGAGTGAAATCCGGAAGCAAACATGGAGTGCAAACATCGCCACACAAGACACTAACACACAATTTCAACACTTCATGACAACGATACACACCATATGCAAAAAGTGTGTCCCGGAGAAAGAGGCAAACAAACACAAAAATCTTATTCCCAGAGATAAGAAAATCCTTATGAGACGTAGAACTAAACTCTCAAACCAGTTGAATAGTCAACAAAACCAAAACAAGAAGGAATCCTATTTGAAAGGTGCACTACTTGACACCGAGATTGCACTCAAGCTTTCACATGAGAATGAGAGGGCAAGGAAAGAGAACAGGGCCATAGAAAACATTAAAACAAACCCTAAGGCCTTCTTTAAATTTGCAAAAGAAACTGCCTCAGTACACTGCAATATTGGACCACTCTTCCACACGGACGGTTCATTAACCGAAAATCCCCAAGAGATATGTGAAATACTGAACGAACAGTACAAAAGTGTCTTCACATGTCCACTGAGGCACATGCAAATAACGAAGCCAGAGGAGTTCTTTGATGCCACAACACTACATCAAGAAATGGCAACCATCAACCACATAGACATAACGGAGGAGGATGTGGTGTACGCCATTGATGAAATTAGAACAGACTCGGCTGCTGGACCTGATGGATTCCCAGCAGTTCTCCTAAAAATATGTAAGCGGGCCTTAGCAACTCCACTGAAGATGCTCTTCAGAAGCTCCTTAGCTAGCGGTATACTACCCAGGGAGCTGAAAGAAGGCACAATATGCCCTATCCATAAAGGAGGTAGTAGAGCGGAGGCCAAGAACTATAGGCCAGTCTCCCTGACGTCGCATATCAGTAAGGTCAACATCGACTTGTATTTGAAAATCACTGCCAAATCAACTTTTTCAAATACAAGTCGATGTTCAACGGTATGTCAAATCTATTTATCTATAAAACTGTCTATATTGTATTTTGTCTGAAGAAGGCATAACATATTTTTAATATGATATCCCTGAAATATATATAATGAAATAAATATGGTTTTATAAATATAGTTTCCATTTATTTAATATCGTATATATATATATATATATATATATATATATATATATAAAACGAAGGAAATGTGGTAAGGAACCAGATGGACCATAACGCACCAAAGTACTCAATACTTAGGGTAGTAGAGTGGGTAATAGGAACGAGTAGGTCCCCGACGGCTGAGCTCAAGCCGTTTCGACGGCTAATTCTGGACTGAATTAGCCGTCGAAACGGCTTGAGCTCAGCCTTCGGGGTCCTACTCGTTCCTATATATATATATAGTTCAAGGAAACAACAAACAGTGGTACGAAAAGTCTTCTTAGTTTCACGCTTTATATGAAAAAGGTGAAAGAAAGGTCGTCGTGTCTCGTTTTAGACCTTCTTCAGGAGTACAAAAATAGAGACAGGATCACGAAGGATAGATACATACATATATCTGTGAGAGTGTTTGTATGTGTGTATTTCGATGTCAATAAATTGAGTAACAGTTAAGAGCTATGGAATGAGATTTTAAAGGATATATATATATATATATATATATATATACATTGAGCACATGCCTTTACGCTTTGGCTTCTAACTAATTCACCAATCTCTCCTCTCCTATCTCCATCTCTCTCTTTAAGATTGGTTACTCTTGAACTGTATATATATATATATATATTTATTAAAATAACAGATTAAAGTTTAAGAAAAGAATCGCTGCTTTCGCCCTTAATGGGATCTTCTGTAACTAAAAAAATTAATCTGTGAACGCACAAGTAAATATTTCGAAAAACGTTGGAACCGAAGGAAGACAGGTAGATGATACTTTGGTCCGTGGAAACCTTCACTGGCAATGAACGGAAAAAAGGTAGATAATACGTCATTATGTGTAGCGCGAGAACAGTTACACGCAAAGACAAACCACGTTTATGGTATAACTGAAGTCGTAGACTAAAATTCTTTTTACGCAACCGAATGATTCTCATTAAGAATAATGAAATTCTATTTATGTTCTTATATATTTGATATATATTTATCCTTATC
>OZ024759.1:26564884-26567384 GCA_964016885.1 Eledone cirrhosa | reverse complement strand
TTATTTGACATGGTTGGCCGCTTCATGTACAGCCACAAATAATTTTTTGATAGCCGAGTGGCCTGAAACAATGTGAAATAAAAGGTCTTGTTCAAGGACACAATGTTCTTCCAAGGCCTTGTATTGAACACAAAATCTTTCGATCCTGATTCGAACACTCTTACAACTGAGTCACGCACCATTTCTGAATTATCTTTATTGACTAAAGCATACTTATGTAACACTACTCCTCCAGCACGACACCACAACAGCTGATTGATATAACATCACACCACTACACCTTCACACCAACACACCACCGCACAACCATACCACCACAACGACTGCTATAACCAACACACCACCACACCACCAAACAACCACTCTACTACACTATCACACAATAGTAAGACACCAAAAACTGCAACACCACCAAACAACTACGCCTGCACATCACTGCACGTACTACACCACTACCACACTATCACACCATCACACTACCACACCATCACACTACCACACCATCACAGTACCACACCATCACAGTACCACACTACCACACTACCACACCATCACACCACCACTACCACACTACCACACCATCACACTACCACACCACAACACTACCACACCACAACACTACCACACCATCACACCACCACACTACCACACTACCACACCATCACACTACCACACCACAACACTACCACACCACAACACTACCACAACACTACCACACCACAACACTACCACACCACCACACTACCACACCATCACACTACCACACTACCACACTAATACACCATCACAGTACCACACCATCACAGTACCACACTACCACACTACCACACCATCACACCACCACACTACCACACTACCACACCATCACACTACCACACCACAACACTACCACACCACAACACTACCACACCACCATACTACCACACCATCACACCATCACACTACCACACTACCACACTACACACCACCACACTACCACACTACCACACCACCACACCACCACACCATCACACTACCACACCACAACACTACCACACCACAACACTACCACACCATCACACTACCACACCATCACACTACCACACCACAACACTACCACACCACAACACTACCACACCACAACACTACCACACCACAACACTACCACACCACAACACCATCACACCACAACACCATCACACTACCACACCATCACACTACCACACCATTACACTACCACACCATCACACTACCACACCATCACACTACCACACCATCACACTACCACACCATCACACCACCACACTACCACACACTACCACACCAACAAGCTACCACACCACCACACCAACACACTACCACACCAACAAGCTACCACACCACCACACTTCCATATCATACTAACACACCCACAATACTGCTATACCAATAAACCACCACACCACCATACCACCAAACACCCACACCACCACACAACCACACCACCAAACACCCACACCACCACACAACCACACCACCAAACACCCACACCATACCAAGACACCACCACACCATAACAAACACCCACACCACTACACCACACATAGACACCACCACACTGCCACACCAGGCAGCTACACACACTATCAACGACTATTTTAGCCTATTCAAAAATATATTTCCGAAGATTACAAATTGTATTTAAGCCAATCAATTAAAATATGATAACTGAAATATTATTAAAACAAAACAATGTAAAAATCAGAAAGTGTGAATTATTTTAAGTGATTTACCTTGTAATAGAGATTAATTAAGACATCAATTTATTTCAATACACGATAATCGAAGGCGTTGATCAATACGCTGTTGATTCTAGATATGTACAGGGCACAGAATATGAAATTTACAACTAGGTTTCGATCTTTATTATATATCGTTTCTTCAAACGCCTTCATTACCATATTTCTAATGAAAGAAACTGCCGAGGATTTTTGAATACTAGAATTATTTCAACACGAAATAATAATAAAAAAATTAACAATTTTGTGTGCATATGTGTATATGTACTTATATGAAATATATTTCAAGTATGAAATTTGTAGAAAAAACATGTGGCCATATGCCTCACTACAAATTTCATACTTGACTACAAATTTCATACTTGACCCAATACATACATTTATACGTGTAAGTGTACAAATATAAACGCGCAAACACAGACACATTTACAAAAATACACATTCACAGACATACATTCACACAAACACACATACCCACCTATATTTACACAAACACACGAATACTCATACACTCACACAGAGCGTAGCAAATGGAAGGCCAGCCGCTGTTTTGCTATAGTGTTTTTCACCATTCCCTTCCTTCTTTTTAAACACACATTAAGCTTCTACACCATCTTGAAAAAGACGAGATGGAGTAAAAGCTTAAGATCAGAAAGAAGAAGCACAAAAGAGAACTGATAGTCATTTCGGAGGTCGCAGAATGTGTGACGAAAGAAGTTTGACAAACGAATGAATAATAAAGG
>OZ024759.1:26559884-26562384 GCA_964016885.1 Eledone cirrhosa | reverse complement strand
TGTCTTAAGCTAGAAAGCTCTTTGGCCGGTGGTGCTTATCCCGGTTACATGGCATGAAGCGACTGCGAGTACAAGACGCCCCACTGGACAGGACGCTAGTCCACTACATGGTTAAAGTCTGTGTCAAGCCAGAAGGTTCGTTACGCCGGTGCTCATCACGATTTCATGGCGTGAAGCGACTGCGAGTACAAGCCGCCCCACTGGACAGGACGCTAGTCCACTACACGTTTAAAGTCTGTGTCAAACCAGAAGGTTCGTTACGCCGGTGCTCATCACGGTTTCATGGCGTGAAGTGACTGATTGTACAAAACCTTCCCCTGAACAGGACGCCAGTCCATCGCAGGGTGAAACCACCAGCTATTGCTGGTACTCATTTTCAGCTGAGTATACTGGAATAACGTGAAATGAAGTGTTTTGCTCAAGAACACAACAGGAATCGAACCCTGGACATTATGATCGTTAAATCCAACACCTTTACCACAGCCACGGGTGGATCAATCACTTGTGAATAAAACTGAGTAAACAGAAACTGTTTGGAAGCCCGTTGAATATACAGCAATTCAAAGGGCCAGCATTGTCCCTCATTGAGCATTTCATAGAAACAGGTAGCATTACTAAGATGCTGGTTTCTAATTCTGGCATAAGGTTAATTTGAAGGGAAGAGGGGTGTTAATAAAATTGACGCCCACTACTTTTCTGGTACTTTATATTATCGACCCCACCAGGAACAAAGGCAAAGATACTCTCGGCGGGATTTGAACGGGGTTGATCACATAAAATACCAATAGTGCACTGTGGTCGATTTAATCGATTCCACTCCCCAAATTGTTGGTCTTGTAGCTCAATGAGAAACTATTATTAAAATGCTGTTGGTGGATTGGCAGTATTGGTAGAGCGTCGGACACCCTGCTTCACGGCATAGATTTGCGGCTTTAACGCTCTGAGATCAATTCCCGCCGAGGTTCGCTTTGCCTTTCATCCTTACGGGGTCGATAGAATAGAGTATCAGTCACGCACAGGGATGATTTAATCGACTTTCCCCTTCCCTTCAAATTGCTGGCCTTATGGCTAAACCAGAAACCATTATTAAAATGCTGGAACGAAAAGTAACTGATGTCCTGCATAGAATTGTGATGAAATATTTATAGATGAATAAAAATACTTTAAATTTAAAAAAAAGTAATATATCATAAGACCAGGGTTGAATTAGACTTTGTAGTCTTATATACATAAGTCCACACATATGCGCAGGTTCTCTATAAATTTCAATAGAAATATGGATATGAAACAGTAAATTTCAATAGAAATATGGATGTAAACAGGTGCGAGTTAACCTCCACACTCTTTCTAATCCTCATTGTAAACATGTCGGATTAAAGGGTCTAAAGCGATTCAATTAAGCACTCATCTAAAATGCATTTCTTTTATTACTTACGTTCTGATTTCAAATCCAGCCGAGGTTAGCTTTGATTTTCATCCTTAGTGTGGTCGATAAAATAAAGTACCAGTAACACACTGCAGTCAGTTTAATCGACTTTCCCCGCCCACCAACATTCTTGGCCTTGTGCTTAAATCGAGAACCAATATTTACGTTCTGAGTTCAAAACCTGCCGAGGTTATCTTTGACATTCATCCTTACGGCATCGATAAAATAAAATACCAGTAAATCATTGAGGTTGATTTAATCGACCCCTCTCTTCCTTGTGCCTGTGTCTTTGAATGTTCATATATGTGCATATGCATGAGAGTTCATGTCTATACAATCACACAGAAGTACACACATATGTTGCCTTTCGAAGAAAATAAATTATACAAACAGCAAAATTTTAAAGATTATCACCATAGACCATCAGCCAAACTTGAAGATCAGCTAACAGATATACACAAACTATATTTATTACATATGTATATATTTATTAAAATAACAGATTAAAGTTTAAGCAAAGAATTGCTGCTTTCACTCTTAACGGGGTCTTCTGAAACCTTTGCTGAAATTCTTTGCTTAAACTTTAATCTGTTATTTTAATAAATATTTGCTGTACGGATTTATATATATATTTATATATATATAATCCTTATCAAGCCCTCTTCGGATTTTAGTCTTCACATTTTTTATTATTACTATATATATATTTATATACATTAATATATATATACGTATAAATATATTTAATTAGTAAGTGAACAACACAATATATAACTACTCCATTACCAAAGGTTTCAGGAACCTAGACTGTATTAACATACGTCTAGTTCGCTCATCAGACAGAGGGGCCTTCAGTAATACACAAGCAAAGTTTCATATTTCCAAACATGGCGAGTTTTAAACTTAGTATCTATATGTTGGTAACCGTTGTGCTTGTTTCTGGCCATGGTGTCCTCTTGTCGGCAAAAGAAGTGCCTCGGAAGAAAAAACGGCGAGTAAAAGACTGAAGCATTTTGAAACATTTGACCTGGAGTTCCTACTGCTGAGATGGGGATTGACAAAAACCTTGAATCG
>OZ024759.1:26542384-26549884 GCA_964016885.1 Eledone cirrhosa | reverse complement strand
TAAAGTACCAGTAATGCACTGGGATAATTGCTGGCCTTGTGCTAAAAGTAGAAACAATTATTATTGCAATTTGTGGGACTGACTCCTGTTCTTTACGTTCTCATTTTAAACCCCACCCAACACCTATATTGTAAGTCCCCACCATACGAACATCCGACTTACGAACTTAAAACATTGAAAGGAACAGCCTCACGAAGGAAAAAAAATTGCGTTGGAAATTCGCGTTTTTGTGAGTGTTTCAGGCCCTGGGTTGGGACAGAACACTATGATAGAACGTTATATAAATATATATATATATATATATATATATATATACAATGATATTAAATAAATGGAAACTATATTTATAAAACCATATTTATTTTATTATATATATTTCAAGGGTACCAAAAGACTTTGGTACGCTTTCTTCAGATAAAATACAAAGTTTGTTTTATAAATAGAGACATACCCAGGAAAATCATACCTTATCAGTTGGATATTCTCTGGGTAGTCAAAAATAAATATGGTTTTATAAATATAGTTTCCATTTATTTAATATCATTGAATATTTACTCCAGGAACTTGTTGAGTGCTCTAAATCAGTTATAAACATTTATATTTATATTTGTCGGATTTCCAACAAATTAAATACCCCTTCTACTTATATATATATATATATATATATAGCGTTCAACTTCGCATTTTCCTCTTTATTAATATACTCAGTGATGCTTGTTTTTAGGAAGTAATATGACGTTGAGTGCTAGATGTGAATTTCATCCTTATATACCGAATGTATATATATATATATTAGGTATGAATATAAATCGAGCAGGTACTATTCGAGTTGTTTGAGGCAATAACAAAGCACTCGATAGAGCGGTTATGTTAATACATTGCCGTACAGAGTAAACACAACAGTTAAAATGTGTGACACGAAGAAAATCGACCGAAGGCAGTGGCCATACATATATAACAACAATGATAAATACAGAATATATGTATGGTCCCATAACTCTTGATAGAGACGTATGGCGTTTCTTGGGCATTTTACGCCTGGCAGAGCCCTTCCCTCTCCAGGCCTGAGTTCAGCATATTTCTTCCAGAGAAAGATAGAAAGTGAGAGAAGGGAAATGAGAAAGAGATATAGAAGAAGAATCAGCCCCAGTACTAGACTGTAGACTGATACTCAGAAAGCAGAGTATATATATATATATATATATATATATATAGGAAAAGACTCAGGACCCCAGAATCAGGGTCCTTACTCTTTTCCTATTATCCCACTCTACTATCCTAAGTACCGAGTACTCTGGTACGTTATGGTTCACCTGGTATCTTACCATACTTTGTTTGTTATATATATATATATATATATATATATATATATATATATATATATATATATATATATAAATATATATATATATATATACAAATACAAAAACATTTGAAATGAAGGTATCAGTATAAATTTCTCTCTCTCTCTCTTTCTGTATATACATGTGCGTGCGTGTATATATATATATATATATATATATATATATATATATAAATGTATAGGAAAAACAAAAACTAGGCATGAAGTATAGAAAAGAAGTGAAGAATCTCGAACTTTGAAATCTTTCTGATGAAATGCAGTATTTAACGTATTGCTAGTGAATGGGCATCATAATAATATTAATATGTAACCAGAACTCCTAGGCTTATACTGTATTGAAACATGTGTTAAAGAATGAACTTTTGATTACATTCTTCACTTCTTTTCTATACTTCACGCCTAGTGTTTGTTTTTCCTATAAATTTAAATATATTATTACTCCGTGATCTTCCACCTGGATATTATAATTTAGTCCCTCTTTTTGGACTATTATTGTAACCCATACAAGGACCATATTGAGAAAAATACTTTGGTACCCAATCTTACTTGCTTTAAATTATTTTTTCACACTGATCTAAACAAATAAATTTTATCCGTATATATATATATATATATATATATATATATATATATATTTATATATATTATATATAATTTTTTTCGATAACTATCCCAGGAGGATCGTGGGGACATGAGTACCAAACGCCTCCATTTGATCTGGTTGGATCCCGGAGCGAAACTAGCCAAGCTCGTGGATGTTATCCATCCATCATACTTAGAGTCTACACATAGGTCTCTTGTCAGCTGGATATGCATGTAAAATCTTTCCAGCGATTATTTCCAGAGACATTCTAAACACATGTCTATTTTAATGGAGGTGTGATCTCACAATTCCGAGAAGTAGCGGCTCTAATTGAAGTGACTCTCTAATCCCCGAGCTACGCACTCTATCGAATAGCATTACTCCAAAGACCCCTAGGAGGAACCCTATTTCAGCCGCATGTATTCGCGATCCTATTCTTTCGGTCATTACCCAAGATTCATGACACTGCCATATGTACATATTATATATATATATATATATATATATAATTAAGATATGAGTATAAAATGTTTTCTGTTCACCGAAGCAGAGATATCATTCTTGCTATAGTGAATTAGGTATCTTACATGAAAAATGAAACATCATATAGAACATACAATAAGTTTGAAACCATGAAATATCACTTACAGAGAGAGAGAGAGACAGAGATAGATAGATAGAGAGAGAATGAGAGAAAGAGATAGATAGAGAGAGAATGAGAGAAAGAGATAGAGGGAGAGATAGATAGATAGAGATAAAGAGGGACATATAGATAGACAGATAAATGTCTTTATTTGTCAGTGAGAATAATGAACTTAAACAGAAACGGTTCACTTATAAGACCAGTAAAACTATTATTCAAGCTAGTATTCTGTAAGAGAAACAACTACTGTTTGTGTGTTTGTGTGTTTGTGCTTGTATATGTGTGTGTGTCTGAGTATGTGTGTGTATTGTGAGTGTGTGTGCGTCGTACGCGTGTCTGAGTGTATGTGCTTCAGTGTGTTTGAGTGCGTGTCTCTGTTTATGAGTGTGTGTGTGTATGAGTCTGAGTGTAATTGTGTATTTGTGTGTGCGTGTGTATCTGAATGTATGTGTGTGAGTATCTGAATGTGTGAGTGTGTGTGTACCTTAATGTGTGTATGTCTCCCCCAGTGTAATAATCTTGACTTTCTAAACTTCCAGTTAACCAGTTAATTAATTGTCAATTAATTCCATACACATTCCTAATTATAACGTAATTTAAGTATTACTAATTAATTTATTACAACCTAATAACTCTTGTTTTTCTTGATTCGTTTCCTCTCTTCATTCTTCTATTTCCTTTTCTTCTACTTAGTTTCTTCCTCCTCTGCCGCCGCCCCCTCTACAAAATGTATAAATCGATATAATCGATCTATCATTGTATGTCACCTGTATGTCAATTCGTTATCAATGTTAAGATCAGATTCCGAAAAAAAACCCAAAAAACAAACAAAAACAAAATAAAACAATGGACACAAACGGATTCTACACTTTGATTCTTATCGTGCCCATCACCACCACCACCTTCCTCACTCACCACCATCACCACCATTACTGTCTCCATCACCATCACTTTCACCACCTTTCTCACTCTCATCACCATCATCCTCATCCCCACCACCATTATCATCAACATCACCGCCATCACCATCATTATCATCACTACCAACATTAACACGATCACCATAATCATCACCATCACCGTCATCATCTTCACCACCATCACCACCATCACTCTCACCTTCATCACTCTCACCACCATCACCACCACCCTCATCATCATTACCATCATCGTCATCGGTGTCTTTGTGTTTGTATGCTGTTGTTGTTGTTTTTGTTCTCATTCATCATTTCATAATTATTTATTAATTATGAAATGTTTTCTTGTGATTTTATTTTGTTTTGTTTTGTTTTTCTTTTGATTACCATTCAATACTTTATTTATTGATTATTTTATTTTATTTCTGAATTAATTAAGACTAATCTGTTCTGTCATTAAATAGTTAGAATCATTTAATCATATTTAAATAATAATTTTCTTTTTCACTGTGAAATAATATAAAGTGAAAGATGTTGGTCTAACCGCTAGACTCAAGTGGTTAGAAAGCTGGGATAAGGATCGTATAGTTCTGGGTTCGATACCCAGACGAGGTGGCACATTGTGTCCTTCATTCAGCACGGTACTAGAATCTGTCTCTGGGAGACGCGAGACATAGCAGTGAAGGACAGACACCGCTGGAGAGAACTCATCCATGATTCTCGGGAATTTTACCCGCCCTAGATAGATAGATAGATAAATAGATAGATAGATAGATAGATAGATAGATAGATAGATAGATAGATAGATAGATAGATAGATAGATAGATAGATAGATAGATAGATAGATAGATAGATAGATAGATAGATAGATAGATAGATAGATAGATAAATAGATAGATAAATAGATAGATAAATAGATAGATAGATAGATAGATAGATAGATAAATAGATAGATAGATAGATAGATAGATAGATAGATAGATAGATAGATAAATAGATAGATAGATAGATATATTTATTAACTCTCTATTACAGTTTATTCAGCTGTAGAAAACAATTGCGACCTCACTGGTGCCAAGCTGTATCGGCCTTTGCCTTCACCTTGGACGACATTGGTGGCGTAGAGAGGGGAGACTGGTATGCATGGGCAACTGCTGGTCTTCCACAAGCAACCTTGCCCGGACATGTGCCTCGGAGGGGAACTTTCTAGGTACAAATCCCATGGTCATTCGTGACCGAAGGGAGTCTTTACATTTACTATATATATATATATGTATATAGATTTACTATATATATATATATATATATATATATAGATTTACTATATATATATATATATATATATATATAGATTTACTATATATATATATATATATATATATATAGATTTACTATATATATATATATATATATATATATAGATTTACTATATATATATATATATATATATATAGATTTACTATATATATATATATATATATATATATATATATATATATATATGTATATACATTTACTATATATATATATATACATTTACTATATATATATATATATACATTTACTATATATATATATACATTTACTATATATATATATATATACATTTACTATATATATATATACATTTACTATATATATATATATATATATACATTTACTATATATATATATATATATACATTTACTATATATATATATACATTTACTATATATATATATATATATACATTTACTATATATATATATATATATATACATTTACTATATATATATATATATATACATTTACTATATATATATATATACATTTACTATATATATATATACATTTACTATATATATATATATACATTTACTATATATATATATATACACATTTACTATATATATATATATATATACATTTACTATATATATATATATATACACATTTACTATATATATATATATATACATTTACTATATATATATATATATACATTTACTATATATATATATATATACATTTACTATATATATATATATATACATTTACTATATATATATATATATATATTTACTATATATATATATATATATATATATATATATATATATAAACTAATGTGGTTAAATCGAAGTTGTAACCGCAATATAGCAGATTCCAACCGAATTGTTTGAGGCAGGTGAAAGCACTCAATGTGAGAAAAGTAAATACGTTTTCTATCAGAGGAGCCACAAGAAGTTAATAAAGTGTGAATCGAAGAATACAGCGACGAAAAGCATGTTGCGATAATAATTGTTTCTACTTTTAGGCACAAGGCCTGCAATTTCAACAGTACATTACTGGTACTTTATTTTATCGACCCCGTAAGGATGAAAGGCAAAGTTAACCTAATACAACATCGATATATACAAACAGGTCGAACATATATATATATATATATATGAAAAGTAAGTCTGTTTTGAAACAGCGAGCGAGTTTGAAATTAGAAATACAAGCTTTCGCCGTAATCTTTTGACTAAACAAATTTTCATCTGATAGTGGGGTTTAGAACCTTCTAAGAAAGGGAAAAAGACGACTACTGACGTACACGAATCATTGATGATTATATATATATATATATATATATATATATATAGATATATATCAAGGAGTCAGCTAGTTCCATATTGGAACTAGCTGTTGAAACGGCAAGAGCTCAGAAAGACCTAATGATTTCTCCCGAATGAAACAATTCTAGTCCTGTAGAAGCTATTTCTATATTAAATATTTATACTCTGCTATGTATTGAGTACCTTACTTCCTGTGGTTACCACCGATTGAACCCGGGATAAACTTATGTGTGTATATATATATATATATATATATAACCATAGTGGCCGTGTTTCAGGTTGAGGAGGGGTAGGGGTGGGGTGGGAAGGAGGTAGAGGGGCTATTTTGTCGGCTGGCGTTAAAAAAAAAAGGGCAAGTCGTTTTTAGCCATCAGGCATTAACACTGGCTTAAGGTATTTATATATATATATCACTGAGCTGCGATCAGTAGTACCAATAAACGTTGTTACAATTAAAGCATCGCCAATTGATTTCCACTTTAACGCCTGCACAATTCTCTAAACGACAGCATCACAAATAGAACGTTTAATATGATAAATATAAATGAATATGAAAATATATTCCAGAAGATCTCTTCCCCGTTGGGAAATCTGAAATTTAAATGCTGAATACAAATGAATCCAGATTGAATTAAATATCAAAACTAACTGCATTATATATCCATTACCACATGAGGCATTAGATGTTGACTTGCTATCGCGCAGTTGTTGAACATTAAATGTCTTTACATCGACAGGGGACATATTCCTGAGCTAAAGTATTTAGTAAATAATAAAAGGGGACTTTCCATTATTATTATTAGCATTATTATCATTATCATCACTGCATTACCGAGCGTTATCATTATTATCAAGAGTATTATTTGTATTATTATTATTATGTCTATGCATTTTAATATATCGATTGTTTGTCTCCCTCCTGTAACTTGATTTGTGTCCAGTTAAGACCTGGAGGCCCCAGCTGAATTATTCCATTCCCAAATACAAGGCCTGTAGTTTAGCCAGTGCACTTAGGAATTATATGTTCACTGATTCGAAGACAAAGCATTCTAGCTTTTCGTATAGAGAACACACTAAGAGAGAAACTGTGATGATAATTAATTGAATGAAAACTTCTTATTAATCCAGAATAAAAACCAATAATCCAGAGTAGGTATTATTAATGTGTGAAGGAGGGCGGTGGATAGGCAGTATCTGTAGAGCGTCGGACACCATGCTTTGCAGCACAGAACTTTTGGTCTGAGTTCAAATCCCGCCGAAGTTAACTTTGCCTTTCCTCCTTACGGGGTCGATAAAATAAAGCACCAGTAATCCACTGGGTTCGATTTAATCGATTCCCCTCCTCCCAAATCACTGGCCTTGTGCCTATACTAGAAATCATTCGGTAGAGGGTTG
>OZ024759.1:26529884-26537384 GCA_964016885.1 Eledone cirrhosa | reverse complement strand
ATATATATATATATATATATATATATATATATATATATATATATATATATATATATATATATATAATGTGTCTCATTATTTGGACTTTGAACTTAACTGTCTGTTGGTTTTGTTGCCAACGTTTACTTAACAACTTTCATTTACAAACGGTACCCTAGGATTGGTGCCATATCATTTATGAAAGAAATAGTGTCAGAGAGAGAGAGAGAGAGAGAGAGAGAGAGAGAGAGAGAGAGAGAGAGAGAGAGAGAGAGTGTGGAGTGACAGAAAGAAAGTGTAAGACAGTGTGAGAGTGTGTCTGGGAGAGAAACAACAGAATTTAAGGGAGGGAGAGTGTATGTAAGAGAGAGAAAAGGAGGGTGTATGAGAAAGAAAAAATGAATTTAAGAGAGCGCGAGAGAGGGAGAAAGAGAATGAGTGTTTGTAAAAGGGAGATAGGGGGAGAGGAAGATGTATGTATTGATATGATGATGGTGATGATGGTGATGGTGGTTATATTGTGGCGTTGGTGGAGATGATATGTATGTGTGGACAGTGAACTGAATGAATATATGAAAACGAAGGTGAAATAATGTATAAAAAATGAGGCCCTGAGAGAATAAGTATAACATAGGAAGGAAATTGTATTGAATGAGTTGGAGGTGGATAGAAGGAGGTAATTAAAACAACATAGGAAAGAAAATGAAGTCAAACGACTGAGTAGAAAGGCTACTGGGAAAATGTTGAAAAAAGACTACGTGAAAGAAACGCAGTGAATAAATAGAGAAAGGAAAAAAAGAAGAAACAAAAGAGGACTCAAGTGTAAAGAAAGAGAATGTGATAATAAATAAATGAATAAAGATACAAAGAAAGAAAGAAAGAGAAAGAAAGAGAGAAAGAAAGAATTTGATTTAACAATGAAAGAAAGAGGAAACAGAACTGCTAGAAGGTTAAATACAAATGGTGGACAAATAGAAAGTTTAAAAAGCCAAATACAAAATAAAATAAATATTACGAAAATAATAATTGTTTCTACTTTTGGCACAAGGCCACCAATTACTCAGTACATTACTAGTACTTTATTTTATCGACCCCGTAAGGATGAAAGGCAAAGTTAACCTCGGCGGGATTTGAACTCATGCTAGAAAGCATGGCGGTCGACTCTCTACCGATACTGCCAATCCACCGCCCTCTGGATCCTCCGTCCTAATAATAATAAAAAAAAAGAAGAATGCGAGTAGGCGATACGAGTCAACACTATTTCTGCTACTTGGGATATGACACCGTTAGCTGTTGTGATATATATATATATATATATATATATATATATGCTTATCCTGGGTTCAATTGGGGGTAACCACAGTAAGTAAGGTACTCAATACATAGGTTTCCTGATGATTTCTTCCGAATGAAACAGTTCTAGTCCTGCCTGTAAAAGCCATATATATATACATATATATATTTCGTTTCTGAATTTGTTTAACAAGATTATTTATCTGGAGTGAAAGCAACTGGTGCGTGTGTTTCTTATTGGCAACATGACCCTCCCAAAGCAGAACTATATATATATATATATATATATATATATATATATAGTATATTTGAGTCAGTGAATTACAGGTGGTAAACACTTCATTTTGTTTTTCGTGAATCACCAACCTGATGAGCAGCTTTATGCTCGATTCAGGTCTATATCCTACATAGGTGACATTGAATCAATAATCTGCAAAACGCGCGTAACGGCTCGATACGTAATAAAAATATAAATATATAAACGAAACTTCATCGATATATATATATATATATATTAATAATATTAATAAATGGAAAATATCTATATGAAACCATATATATTTTAATATACGTATTTCAAGGGTACTAATATTTAAGTACGCTTTCGTCAGATAAAATACAATATTTGGTGTAAAGATGGTGACATATCCTCATGTGAACTTAATGGTATAAGTCAATATAAAACTGTGGAGTGCTTCTAAACTGTTATAAAATTAACTTTGTTGAATAATCAACAAACGTTATAACTCACTGCTTATATATATATATATATATATATATATATATATATATATATATATATATAGGTGTGTGTGTATATGTTTGAAATGTCTGTATATCGAACTTTGTCTGACTTTGAACATTTCCTTTTTAATCGTGAAAACACTTTTAGACGCCGCCATTAATTATATCAGCTACTGGCAAAAACGTAAAAGTTCCGAAGAAGTTTGAGACATCAGTTAACAAAAGCAATTTAGCTTCTCTATTCAAACCCCATCGAAGATTTCCTTTTACTTTCATCATGTTTCTAGAATCGATGTATAGGAACCATAAAATAAAAGAGAGGTTCTTTTTGTCGTTGACTTTGCTATTGTTGTTGCTTTGGGTTATTTAGTTTCATATCAGCCATTTTGTTATAGTTGGTATGTTAGATAGTAATGAAAATATTGATTAAAATAATATGTTAAGATTAGTTTTTCTAGAAGAATTAAACATATCTACCCCTTTTAAACATAGAAATGACTATACATACATACGTATATATACATATCACACACACACACACATATATATATATATATATACATATATATTATACATATTTATACACAAATACAGGTATATATATATATATATATATATATATATATATGCCTGTGTGTGTGTAAAGGAAAACGAAACGAAATGGCAAGAAATGCACCAACTATATTACACAGTTGTAACACGTTTGAAAAGCTTACTTCGTTAATAAGGTTTTTTTCTCTCTAATCAAAATTTACATTAAGAAACAAGTTTGTATGTTGTATTTATTTTCTATGAGAAATCGAAGTATATCCAGAATGCATGTGTACAATTTCTCTATGAAATGTTGACTATAACAGATGCAATGGCAAACATAAAGATGGAGGTCGTAATAGTTTTAAAAAGTGTTAATGTCGATAGATGCCTTTCCATTTGCAGACGATATCTCTACCTGAAAAACGTCTTGTTTTTGTTTTGTGCTTTCCATTTTGATTTCTCTGTTAAATATTATTCTGATTTTTTTTAAATGCAATTTATTGAAAAAAAAAGGAGCTTTTTAAATGTTTCTCTCCTCCTTATCGATCTAAAATATCTTTTTTCCTCTCTCTTGAAAACATTAGAACTGAAATAAACGACACAGACACAGCTGTCTTTGAAGAGTTGGAGAGGGTGTTAGGAAAGTTACTATGCTGTTAATTTGTTTTATTATTATACATTGAGTAAGCAATATATATGCATGGGAGTCTTGATAGATGCTTATATAAATGCATATAAACATTCATAGTTATGTATATATATATTATATAATAGAAGATGTACCCGGCGTTGCTCGGGAAATGAATGACAGCCTGAATGACAAGGTCGTTCATGGCTTAGCTCGCAATTTTTGAGTGCATGTCAGCTTATGTCAGCTAATTGGCTAGCCAATGAGAGGTCGCCTCAATAGCACGTGCCAAATCGGCCTAGTACTTCAAAAATTAAAAGGAACCTAGTATTTGTACACAGACAGACAGACACACACACACACACACACAGACCGACTTGCTTTTATATATATATAAGATATATATATGGTGTTAATTTAGACGTGGTCTGAACCAATACTGTCTCATCTTTGTGACGGTAAAGGTGTGTGAACCAGTGATTAGGATGTCACCCTCCTTATCATAAGACCATATGTTCAATTTCAGGACCGGGCAGTGCGTTGTTATATTGACCAGAAGTCTACAATTCATGTTACCTTTCAGAAAAAGACTGAGGGCCTTATCATTAAAATACCCAAGAAAACTACAATGAAGGCAGTTATGTAAACCTACTTAGTTGTGAACTGTAACAAAAATAATAACATGATATGACTGGGAGCCCTATCATTAAAACACCCTAGAAAACTACCATGAGATGCAACTACGAAGAAAGCTCTCTAACCCTATATATGTGTGAGCTGTAACAACAAAAAAAAAACTTGATTGGGTGCCCTATCATTTGAACAACCCTTAATAAGATACAGCACTGTAAGAGGCCGACTAAAATTACATAGGTCTCAGCTATAAATTGAACACATTTCCTTCTTATCGTCACAAAATAATGGGTGGTTATAAATATCTATTGTGGGAGGGGAGTCAGTCTAGTGAGCCACTGAGACTCAGGAGGTGACCATCTCCACCATTTCCGGAATATCAATAGATGATATAAAATCTGTTGAATTCCACTTATATTCTAATTCAATACAGTAAGGTCGCAATATAAATATAACAATAACAATGTGTGTATGTATATATATATATTTATATATATATATATTTATTTATATATATATATATAGAGTATATGTTGGTTGTATACCAACACCTCAGTATACAGGCTGGAGCACTCGACGAAGTGCGCAGGTTGGTTTGGTTACTCCGGAGTAATGTAAAATAAAGTAAAATAAGTCAAATGTTTAAAATTTAGCTTCGTTTATTACTGCTATATATATTTCGGTGACAGCCATCTTTGGCTGTGACCTCTTCAGGCAGTCCGAATTAGTGTGGTATAGACAAGTACATATGTTGTTGAGGTGTATAATTTTGTCAATACTCTGATATGCCCAGTTCCTGGTTGGGTTGTTATTTCACTGAGGTTGAGGTTGTTATTTTACTGAGGTATGATTCCAGTTCCTCAGTGAAATTACAATCCAACCAGGAACTGGGCATATCAGAGTATTGACAAAATTATACACCTCAACAACATATGTACTTGTCTATACCACACTAATTCGGACTGCCTGAAGAGGTCATAGCCAAAAAATATATATAGCAGTAATAAACGAAGCTAAATTTTAAACATTTGACTTATTTATCTTACTTTATTTTATTTATATATATATATATATTTATTTATTTTGTCTTTCTCTGTCTTTCTTTCTAACTTTCTATTTCCTTTTTATTTATTTTATTTCTTTTGTTGGAGTTTCTTTTCTAATTGTGTCTTTGTTGATATAGAATTGAGCATTATATTGAGAAATATCATTTGTAGATATACATACACATATATGTATGTATGCATATATATATATAAATATATGCATATATATATATATATGCATATATATATATATATATATGCATATATATATATATATATATGCATATATATATATAAATATATGCATATATATATATATATATGCATATATATATATATATATGCATATATATATATATATATGCATATATATATATATGCATATATATATATATATATATATATATATATATATATGCATATATATATATATATATATATATAAATATATGCATGTATATATAAATATATATATGCATATATATATATGCATATGTATATGCATATATATATATGAATTAGCTTAGCGAGGTTTTTTATATGAAATCGTGTATATATATATATATGCATATATATATGCATATATATATATATGCATATATATATGCATATATATATATATGCATATATATGCATATATATATATATATATATATATATATGCATATATATATATATATATATATATATGCATATATATATATATATATATATATGCATATATATATATATATATATATATATATATATATATATATGCATATATATATATGTATAAATATATATAGCTAAATAAATAAATAAATATATATATATATATATATAAGGTGTGTCATGCACAACAGTGCTATGCACAAGAGTAAAGACCATCAAATGAAAGAGAAAAGAAATTAAATCGATCGAAATAGAGTAAGACAATAGACTCATTGCAAAAGGTTATACTACTACTACTACTACTACTACTACTACTACTACTACTACTACTACTACCACCACTACTACCACAGCGATTATACTACTGCTATTAATAATGACCATGATGATGATAATACTAAACTGTGTCATTGAAAGTAAAGTATAACTTGGGCTATTAATCCATGAACTATACACCCTCTCCATACACACACACACACACATATATATATTTATACACACACATACATACATGTTGACACATAGCTACGTAGCGTTGCACAAGGAGAGAAGTAAATATGTGAAGAAAGGGCATTATATATATATATATATATATATATATATATATATATATACATACATACATATGCATATATAGACACACAAACATATATATATACATACATATACATACACACATATATATATACATATATATACATATACACATATATATATTTATATATATATACACATACACAAATACGTATGTTGTAGAATAGCGTATGAAGGCATATATCATATGTATCATATATCATATGTATCATTAATGCATTGGGTAATTGCTGGCCTTGTGCCAAAAGTAGAAACAATTATTAATATACAGAGAAGTCTGAATATGTCATTTTGAAAAGGTGGTCGCTCACAGCCATCTCATCAGGTTCACCTCTCTCTCTCTCTCGTTACCTCATCTTACAATCCATTTCGCATTATTTAGCCTTCTATCTCTTTCAACGTCATATACTATATACAATGCTTCAAGCAAACTACAACATTATATATAGGTGTTTCTGAGTTTTCAGACAAATATTTAGATAGAGAGTCGTATCATCTTAAATCTGTCTTAGCGAGACTTTATATGTATATTATATATAAACATATAAGGATGAAAGGCAAAGTTAACCTCGTCTGAGTTCAAATTCTGCCGAGGTTAACTTTACCTTTCATCCTCACGAGGTCGATAAAATAAAGTACCAGTAATGTACTTGGGTAATTGCTGGCCTTGTGCCAAAAGGAGAAACAATTATATATAAACCTATAGGTGGTGGATTGGCAGTATCAGTAGAGGGTTGGACGCCATACTTTTCAGCATAGAGTTACGGCCCTTTACGGTCTGAGTTCAAATCTCGCCGAGGTTAGCTTTGTTTTTCATCCTTATGAGGTCGATAAAATAAAGTACCAGTAATGCATTGGGTATTTGCTGGCCTTGTACCAAAAGTAGAAGCAATTATATATAAACCTATCGCATATGTCTTCATATACAACTTTATTGTGCATCACGCTATGCTAGTGCTCACGTGCATACATGCATATATACATACACATGTACATACATACATCATATATATATGTACATACATACATATATATATGTACATACATAGATCCATAAATATATACTCATGCAAACATTGTCTTTATATGTGTATACAAAGAGAGAGAGAGTGAGAGAGAAAGAGAGAGTGTGCGTGTGAAGGAGAGAGTGAGAAGGAGAGAGAGAGAGAGAGAGAAGGAGCGAGATAGAATGAGAGAAGGAGCGAGATAGAAGGAGAGAGGGAGCGAGATAGGAGAAAGTTATAGGCGAGAGAGAGAGTGTGTGAGAGGAGTGAAAAATCACTTCAGATAATTAGGTTACCATATGATCTTTCATTCTATTCACCATTTCCACCTTCCAGCCATGCCCTCATCTATTGATTCACTTACCCAACAACACGTCTATCTACCCAACAC
>OZ024759.1:26514884-26522384 GCA_964016885.1 Eledone cirrhosa | reverse complement strand
TGTAGGAGCAGAAAAAAGTTTTAGCTAGTAAGCGTTCTCTTTTTGCTTCAACGTTTTGGTACTACACACGTCTCAACAGGATTTCCTGCATATATTAATAAAGTTAAAAAAGTACAGACACACACAGAGAATCATACACGCCCTCACACAATGTTACAAAATGACACACACATGACACACACGCTGAAAAAGTTTAAACTATCATATGCTTTTCTGCTTCAACAGATTTCCTTTACATATTAATATAGTTAAAAAGCTCACTCGCGCACAGTCACATATATACATATATATATATCAGATAGGGTGTGGTAAAAAAACCAGGTGGACCATAACCCACCAGAGTACTCGATATTTGGGGTAGTAGAGTGGGTAATATGAAAAGATTCGAGACTCCGATGGTTGAGCTCCGGCTGTTTCGACAGCTAGATCCAAACTGTTCGGATCTAGCTGTCGAAACGGCCAGACCCCAGCTATCGGGGTCCTGAATCTTTTCATATATATATATATATGTATATATATGTGTGTAACCACAGTAAATAAGGTACTCAATACATTTCAGAGTATAAATATCTGATGATTTCTCCCGAATGAAACAGTTCTAGTACTGTAGGAGTCATTTCTATATTATATATATATATATAGAGAGAGAGAGATACATACATACACACACACACACATATATATATATATAGAAAGAGAGAGATAGAGATACATACATACATACACACACACATATATATATATATATATATAGTTGTGTATAGTGGTACCTTTTCTACGCCTGTATATATATATATATATATATATATATATATATATATATATATATATATATATATATATACACAGGCGTAGAAAAGGTTTCAATTATTATACGGTTTTTCTGCTTAAACTTTAATATATAATAGTCGGTCACTTTAATATTACAAGATTTATGAAAATGACGAAAGGGAATGAAATGAAGTAGAAACGTAATTTGATGGAATCCATTTTGGCAATATTTCATTTTATAACAGTTAAATTGTGGTATGAATAGAGGGAGATGTTAACAGTCAGTGGGGGTCACACTGTCACTCACAGTCACATACAGACACATAACCACATAGCCACACACAAACACTCACAGACACACACACATACCCACACACAGAGACACAGACACACAACCACATACCCACACACAGACACACAGACACATATCCACACACAGAGACACACAAACACACACAGACACACACATCCGCATACCCACACAGAGACACACACATCCGCATACCCACACACAGAGATACACAGACACATACCCACACACAGAGACACACAGATACATACCTACACACACAGACAGCCACATACCCACACAGAGACACACAAAGACAGCCACATACCCACACACAGAGACACACATACAGTCTCTCACACACACACACATACACGCACACAGTCACATACCGACACAGCGACACACCCACACACAGAGACATACACAGTCTCTCACATATACACACATACGCACATACTCATACTCATAGACACAGTCACACACATGTATAAATACCCACACACAGACACAATCTAACACACACAATCTCTCACATACACATACATTGGCATAAATGTTTTAGCTATTTGCTGCACATATTAATAAAGTTTAAAAATACACACACACGGAGTTCCACACACAGTCTCTCTCTCTCCCACACACACACACAGCCTCTCTCTCACACATATACACAGCCTTTGTCTGTCTCTCACACGCACACAGCTTCTCTCTCTCTCTCTCACTCACACACAGTCAGCTTCTCTCTCTCAAACAGACAGCCTCTCTCTCTCTTTCACACACATTCACAGCCTCTCTCTATCTCCCATCCCTCTCCCCTTCTCACACACACATACACATCTCTCTCTCTCTCACATACATACAGCCTCTCTCTTACAAACACACACGAGCAGATATGTCTTTTTTGCTTAAAATGTTTCACACTAAGCACGTATTAACAGATTTCCTACACATTAATAGTTAAAATGTACATACAGATACACACACGTACTCACACACATTTACACATTACAGACAATTGCACCCACATACAATCACACACACGGATACACACTCACAAATCACAGACAATCACACACATACTGAGTCACACACATGCACACTGGCAGAAAAAGTTTAAGTGGTTATATGAAATATTTTGCTTAAACTTTTTGACACCACACACGACTTAACATATTTCCTGCACACGTTAATAAAGTTAAAAAAGTACACACACATACACACCCATAAACTGTGACACACACACACACACACACACACACACTTGAGCAGAAAAGGCTTACGCTATTGTATGTTTTTTTTTTTCTGCTTTAAGCTTTTTGACAGTACTCACGTCTCGTCAGATTTCCTGCATATTAATAAAGTTATAAATTACACACAGTCACACACACGATCACATACACACAGTGAAACAAACACACACACACATACGAGCAGAAAAGATTTAAGCTGTTGCATGTTTTTTTTTTTGCTTAAACTATTTGACACAACACACGTCTCAATAGATTAACTATACATACTAATAAAATTAAAAAACATCTACATACACAACCATACACGCACACACAGTCACATACACACCCTCACAAGCACAGTGAAACACGCACACATATATACAAGAGTAGAAAAAAAGATTAGCTTATTATATGACGTTTCTGCTTAAACATTAATATATAATCCAGTTTGGCAATATTCCATTTAATAAAGTTTAAAGTGTGTTATGACAAGATGGAGACGTTAAGAGACGATCAGGTTCAGTATTAAACGAAAAACGAAAAGCAAAATGGCGAGAAAATTGAACATTTTCATGAAAACTGAGGCAGAATAAATGGAATTTTCCGCTAAAGAAATTACATTTTAATCATTATTTCGTCTGAGAAAATATGTAAAATGAATTAACATTATTATGGATTGGCAGTATCGGTAGAGGGTCGGACGCCATGTTTTGCAACAAAGAGTTCCGGCCATTTATGGTCTGAGTTCAAATTCCGCCGAGGTTAACTTTGCCTTTCATCCTTACGGGATCGATAAAATAAAGTACTAGTGATACACTGGAATAATTGCTGGCCTTGTGCCAAAAGTAGAAACAATCATTCTTGCTGTCGTCGTTATTGATAATGATGCTTCGATTGGATGGCTTAAGCTGTCATTCAGTCAACACGTGGGTAGTATATCATTGGCTAGATAATATATAGGGCAACCCCAACAATAACATCATTTTTCGCCCATTTCCTTGCACCGATTTCCTAGCTGGCACCTTCAAAATTTGCAAAACATTCTTGCGATTCAAGGGATGACAATTTCTTCTCTTTTACAACCTTTCCACCAGGAAGGTGGCCAGTCAAAAATGTACTCGAAATTAAGGGAAAGAAAAACATACATACATGATGATGGTTGCAACTCAATTTCGAGTAATGCCATCGCTTGATACTTAAGCACGAGCATCAGTTGTGGATTTTTAGTCCTGTTAGGGACTTGCCTATGGCCAGCAATACCGTGCACCGCAAAAAATGTCACATATCCAGCGATACTTGTGCTTGAAGCTTTTTTAAGTGAGGAAAGGCTTTGCACTGGGCCAATCTCACTCTCTGAACATCGAATGCATTTGCCCCAAAAGAAGACCTTGTCATTGAATGAAAACGAAGTCGCAGGTTTTATATCAGAGTTTAATGTAAGATATGGGAAAAGTAATACAATCTTAATTTAAAACAAATCAAGAAGATAAACTTTATCCTCAGACTTTGTGTAAGTTGGGGAGAAAACAGTACAATCTTAACTCAAAATAAAATAAAGAAGAAATACTTAACCGTCAATTTGGGGAAAACTACAAATGCACTATATAGTCTTAAAAGACTATTTCACGAAACTTTTCAGTGGGGTAAGTCACGTTTGGTGTCGATCTTAGGTAGTGCTCCATACATTAACTATATACTCACTGCTAAAATACCGGAGGGGAATTAAAAGCAGGCATGCGACAGCGTGTAAATTGAAATAACAAAACACACGTGGACACACGCTAGTGATATATATATATATATATATCTTCTAAGATCATATATGTGTGTCTTTATTTTTATTCTTTTCCTCAAGCACATGTGTATGTCCTATACACATATACACACACACCTATGCGATTTTATAAACATATATTTATGTCTTTGTTTTTTTTCCCTTCTTTCTTTCACACTCTAGTGCAAGTCCTGTGGGGCAAATGGTGAAGGCCAGTGTGTTGGACCAAGCATTTGTTGCCAGAAAGGCGGTTGTATTGTAGGATCACTTGCAAAGGAATGCAATAAAGAAAACGAGAGCATGACACCATGTGTGGTAAAAGGAGTGCCCTGTGGAACTGACGGACAAGGAAAATGTGTTGCTGACGGTGTTTGTTGCGATGAAAGTAAGTATAAAGATAACAAATTCCATTTCTTATTCATTTTCATTTCTTTGACGCGGAGAATTCTATTCTGCCCTACCACTGATGAAATAATTATATCTTGTAAACTTTTGAAAATGTGGTTGCCTTGTCGGCGTCTGGCCTTGTGGTTAGGGGTGTCGGATTTGTGATTATAAGGTTGTGTCGTGTGCTGTGTTCTTGAGCAAGACATTTCATTTCACGTTGTTTTTAATGATAGGATAAAGATAATTCATCCTGACCCAAGCTGTAAATTTCAATCAGAATCGGTAGAGTGTCGACTCAAATACCATCGCGCTATTTGTTTGCCTCTCGTCTTTCAGGAGTCGTTGACATGAAGTACCAGTAACGCAATGGGGTCGATGAAATGAACTACCAGTAATGCAGTGTGGTCGATGAAATGAACTACCAGTAATACACTGTGTCGATGAAATGAACTACAAGTAACGCACTGGGGTCGATGAAATGAACTACAAGTAACGCACTGGGGTCGATGAAATGAACTACAAGTAACGCACTGGGGTCGATGAAATGAACTACAAGTAACGCACTGGGGTCGATGTAATCGACTTCCCTTCCCCCTAAATCGTTGTCTTTCTGACTAAATAAAAAAAACTACTTTTATTTTCAGAGGAAATTATTCCATTTGTTCAACTCTGGATATATTCTGGTATCATAGAACAAGACGTGATTACTTTATCCGCCATCTTGTTTTGTTTTTAACTATTCTGTATCATGTATGAAGGTGATGGATTGGCAGTATCGGTAGAGGATCAGACGCCATGCTTTCCAGCATAGTTATGTCTCTTTACGGTCTGAGTTCAAATCCCGCCGAGGTTAACTTTGCCTTTCATCCTTACGGGGTCGATAAAATAAAGTACCAGTAATGCACTGGTTAACTGCTGGCCTTGTGCCAAAAATAGAAACAATTATGTTTTCTGTGTTCTTTCACCATTTGTTGTTTAATCTCTGTCTGTTCCGATGACTGTCCCAGTTGTTTTATCAAGGGAATGACCTGCTCGGGAAATTAACTAGCAAAATAGCTGAGTATTCCACAGACACGAGCAGATTTAAGAGATTTCTCGGCGAGATCCAACATGATAGGATTTGTAACAGATGAATCACAGATAAAACTGATCTCATTACCAGTTGAAATGACTGGAACAACGTAAAAAAATGTGTCGTGCCCCAGGACACAACACCAGAATTTGAAATCACAACCTTATGATCTTGAGACGAACGCGTTAACAATTAACCAACACCTTTCACGTGACCATCTCTCTGATTATCTTGTCAATCGACAAGATCCCAGACCTCATTGGCTTGCCGAATGGGGTGGGCCTCCTGAAATCGAACCAAGGAACAATGTTTCTATTGGTCTTTCCATTGCTGATACTATCTACAGGTCACAACTCCTGGTAGAAGGAGCAACAGGATATAAAGTGTCTTGCTCAAGGACATAACGCATCATTACCAGGTCCGAGAATTGAACTCGCAACCTCACAATTGCAAATCCAACTCTTTAGTCACTAAGCAACGCACTTTCACATAACATAAAAGAAGTGTATTAAATGCTTGATCCCATTGCCAGATTTAGTGAGCAACGAGATATGTGGTGTGAGAAAGATCTGCGGTGGAATTTAATCTAACATTAGATTAATGAAAGAGGGTAGGGTGAAAGATCTAGCCCACATTCCAGCGTTGTTCAATTCACTAATATTTTATCTATGTCTAACTGAATTGATATTTACTTAGGTATAATGTACACAATAAGCTCACAACCCATACATACATATATACACACATATATATATATATATATATATATATATATCTACATGTGTGTGTATATATACATATATATATATATATGCATAAATATATTCACAAAGACACAGTATACTACATATATATATATATATATAGGAAAAAGTATGACCCCGACGGCAGAGCTCAAGCCGTTTCAACGGCTATTTCTTGACAGTCCAGAAATAGCCGTTGAAACGGCTTGAGCTCTACCGTCGGGGTCATACTTTTTTCTATTTCCCACTCTACTACCCTAAGTATTGAGTACTCTGGTGCTTTATTGTCCATCTGGTTCCTTACCACAATTCCTTTGTTATTTATATATATATATATATATATATATACTTTCTATAAACCCGGCTATATATATATAGAGAGAGAGAAAGTATCAGAATATGTCACGTAGGCCTGAGGACGTCTCCCTCACAAGTCCCTACCCGATACAGTCCATGGCGGGACTTTATAACAACAAAGATTCGATATTACTCGTTCTATTAACTGGGTGTAATCAGTGATGTTATTGTTAAGAGAGAATTGATGAAACGAAACCACAATAAAATCAAACGAACATCAAGAAATAAATATTATTGTGGATTGGCAGTATCAGTAGAGGGTCGGACGCCATGCTTTGAAGCATAGAGTTACCTCCCTGTACGATCTGAGTTCAAATCCCGCCGAGGTTATCTTTGCCTTTCATCCTTACGGGGTCGATAAAATAAAGTACCAGTAATGCACTGGGTAATTGCTGGCCTTGTGCCAAAAGTAGAAACAATTATTGAAAATAATAGAAGGAACCATTTATTGAAATTAGTGATGTTCGATGGGAATTTCACGAGAAACCCTTTACGCTGATGATCACTACGGATAGATCGACTTTTGTCAAATCGGACCGAGGAAACAATGTTTCCGTTCGTCTTTCCAATTGCTAATACTATCTATCTGTCGCAACTCCATGTAGAAGGTGCAACGCGAAATAAAGTGTCTTGCTCAAGGACATAACGTATGGCCCGGTCCAGGAATCGAACTGACAATCTCACGATTGCGAATCCAGTTCTCCAACCAATCAACCACATGCCTTCACATGATCAATAAATATCGCTTAATTGAATTATAAACTGCAATCAGTGATTACTAATATATGTAACATGAAAGTTTCCGTTGTAATTAACGTGAACGTGTTAATCTGATGGCCGCTAACAGTCGTGTTAGAAATTATAACTATAGA
>OZ024759.1:26499884-26509884 GCA_964016885.1 Eledone cirrhosa | reverse complement strand
TATATATATATATAAATATAAATATATACATATAAATATAAATATATATATATAAATATATATATATAAATTTAAATAATTATATATATATAAATATAAATATATATAGTGGGAATGTATCCTGAGTACGCTGAGATACAACCGGTCCTGGCATTGATATACATAAATATACTGAGTCTGTCAACTCCTTATTATATAAATATAAATATATATATATATATATATATAAATATAAGTATATATATAACTATAAATATAAATATATATATATATATATATATATAAATATAAGTATAAATATATATCTAAATATAAGTATATATATAACTATAAGTATATATATAAATATAAATATATATTTATAGATTTATATTTATAAATATAAATATATATTTATCAATATAGATATATATCGATACTTAAAATAAAATATATGAAAATGAAAGAAAAATCTTAACATAATTTATTATAATTAATTCAATAAAAAATATATTGTGAATTCTATTCTTTACAAATTTCAAATCAAATCGGAATATTCCGTAATTTAAATTATTTATTTAATTATTTAAAAAATTTATTTTATTTTCGTTTATTTGGTCGCTACACTGTCGTATGTCTGAGAGAATGGAAGATACAGTCGGATTTTTGTAATGTAGGATTAAAGGGTAGGAATAATCTCCTTTTGTCGCGAATGACCATGGAATTTCCACCTAGAAAGTTCCCCTCTGTGGCACAAGTCCGCGTAAGGTTGTTTGTGGAAGACCAGCAGTCACTCCTGCATACCAGTCTCCCCCTGTCCATGCCACTGATGTTGTCCAAGGGGAAGGCAAAGGCCGTACAGCTTGGCACCAATGACGTCGAAACTCATTTCTACAGGCGAATGAATTGGAGCAACTGAGACCATAGAGACACAGCCACACACCGTTACACAACTACATCTGTTGCATTCTCCGTCCAAATAAATACAGACTCCATATATCTCCGATAAAATCTAAAAATCAAAATAAATCACGGGTTTATCCGAAGGCCATCTGAGATAGGAGAGAGAGAGAGAGAGAGAGAGAGAGAGAGAGAGAGACTGAAGTGGTTGATGTGTCACTTGAAGGGTTTGAAGTCGACGGTTACATGCCAACTCTAGACAGGAATGGTATTACAGTAAAACGGTGCTCGTGGAAAGAAGGACTTTAAAATATTTAGTTCACGGCTGAGTTTGTAAATGAGAATAGGAAAGACGAATGAGGCGGAGGCCTGAATGGAAGATTTACTAAACTAGCCATAACGTGAGGAACAGACGTAAATCAACCTGTTAAACATTCGACCTTAGTATTAGGCAGAATAATAAGGATTTTAAACAAAATGTACAAAATACATTGATATACAAGAATACATATTAGCACAAAATGATATGGATTTTTAAGGAAAGGTCAAATTCAGAAGATGGATATAGTATTGAAAATAGAGTAAATTATATTCGTCCACAATATATAACTGGTGTTTTATTTTATCCCTTCTTATAAGGATGAGTCAGAGAAAACTTCAGAACACAAAAGTAGATAGATATTGTTACCATATATAGTCCAGCCTCCATAACTTTCTAGTTTATACATTCGGCTGAGGTCAAAATAGATATGTTCGATCTAAAAAACGTCAACCCTTTAAAAATCCGCCCTCATGCATGGCCATTAAATATATATATATATATATATATATATATATATATATATATCAGGAATAAATCAGTATTAAACTAGTAAGACCATTATTCAACGGAGTACTCGATACTTGGGGTAGTTGAGTGTGACTAATTTAGTGTGCAAGAGCTTAAATCATTAGCCTCGACACTTTCTAATATGTATATATATATATATACACATACAAAGAGAGAGAGAGAGAGGGGGGGGGGGAGAAAGATAGAGAGAGAGAGAGGTAAAAACCCAGCTGCAATGCCTACCTGTTTCGGGATGTAACCCGACCGCCTCGCAGTTGGGTTACAACCCGAAATCTATACCGACTCTGCTGTTTCCTATGTATAGCATACTCCCATGATTTGGGGTCTCCCCGGCGTCAGCACAGCAGACTGTATGTATATATATATATACATACCCGTAAAGAAAACCGTTAGTGCGCCAACCAGTCTATTCACCTTCGATAACTACTCTAAATATACATATGCTTACACTACACATATATACACTGTATACATATATAGAACAAACACAAGCAATCATCGAATGTCCTATGTGTAAACAATGTACTTGGAAAAGAAAGCCAACGAAGCATCTATTGGACAAGACCGTCAGATACCAAACTTGTAAAAATTACATTCTTAAAAACCGAGTCAATCACGAACTAAATGTCTATATAAGAGCTAAGGCGTCTTCCATATATCCCCAAATCCCTACCTCAGACATGATCCATATATCTCAACCCTTAACCCGTTCTAAATATTTATGCTATAAAATAGGGTGAAGATTGTAAAAGGCTGTCTAGAAAAGAAGTCGCCATCGGCCGCTATGAGTAATCGGAAAAGCTCTTGTGTTCAAGCTTCCGGTTAGGTGCCTTAAACCATATATATATATATATATATATATATATAAATATATATATATATATATATATGTGTGTGTGTGTAAAAGGTAAACAGATATAACAACACAATCGGTACAGTATATATTAGGTTAACGCTTGATATAACAGGAAGAGGGTCTTAACGTTTCGGACGCTAGTCCTTCATCAGAAGAAAGAATGAGATAATAAAATAGATTGAGGGGACGGACGGGATGGAATTGGAATGTATATATATAGGACAATGTTTAACCCCGACGGCAGAGCCCAAGCCGTTTCGACGGCTAGAAGAAATAGCCGTCGAAACGGCTTGAGCTCTGCCGTCGGGGTTAAACATTTTCCTATTACCCACTCTACTACCATAAGTATTGAGTACTCTGGTGCGTTATGGTCCATCTGGTTCCTTGCCACACTTCCTTCGTTATAAACAAGGAAGGTGTGGTAAGATACCAGGTGGACCCTAACGTACGAAAGTATTCGATACTTGGAGTAGTAGAGTGGGTAATAGGAAAAGAGTCAGCACCCCGAAGGCCGAGCACCAACCGTTTCGACACGGCCGGAACTCAGCCGTCGGGGTCCTGACTCTTTTCCTATATATATATATATATATATATATATATATATATATATATATATATATATATATATATATAACGAAGGAGGTGTGGTAAGGAACCAGATGGACCATAACGCACCAGAGTACTCAATACTTAGGGTACTAGAGTGGATAATGGGAAAATGTTGAGTTCTGCCGTCGGGGTCAAACATTTTCCTATATATATATATATATATATATATGAAAACACCGAGAAAAAAGACGATTATTAGGAAGAAAAATATTTTTTTTTCCCTTTTTATTTTTTTCTCTCTTTTTTTCTGGGTTAGAAAATGATTAAAACGAAATATTTTACTTTGTGTGAAGTGTTAAGATATTAGTTGATTTATTTATTAATTAACACGGGCATTTATTTATTTATTTATTTATATATTTAATAATTCTCTATTACCGAATATTGTATATTATTGCATACAATGACAGGAAGCCGGACTGGTGAATTTCCAGCAAATATATATATATATATATATATATAATTGTTTCTACTATTGGTACAAGGCCAGCAATTATCCCAGTGTATTACTGGTACTTTATTTTATCGACCCTGTAAGGATGAAAGGCAACGTTAACCTCGGCGGGATTTGAACTATATTATATTATATTATTTATGTTCATACACGGATCAAAAGCGCTACTCAAGCTTCCAGGGTCTATTTATGACTATACCTGCAGAAGTGAAGAGGGATCAAATTCGTGACATATCTTCAGACGCTTGAGAACGTTTTGAAAGATAGTCTTTATGGGAAAATATAAGATATAAAGATATTTTCATATTTTCATATCGGTCTGCCAGGTTTCTTCTCAGAGTCGTCTGAATTTCATCTTCTGAAAATATAATTGCCATCTGTGGCAGGTGTGAATATCGAAGTAAAGCACACTTGAGTTAAAATTAATGAGCAATTAATCATAAAACGTAAATCAAGATATGGTTGATATTGCACTTATCTCCTGATTATTCTTATCACTAACTTAAACTTTTACACAACAAATATAGAGATCAATCATTTAGCTACATACATACATATATATATACATATACATACATACATATACATTCATATATATACACATACATATATACACATGCATACATACATATATATATATATATACACATAAATACATACATACATATATATACACATAAATACATATATATATATATATATATATACATAAATACATACATATATATATATACACATAAATACATACATATATATATATACACATAAATACATACATATATATATATACACATAAATACATATATATATATATATATATATACACAAATACATACATATATATATATATACACATAAATACATACATATATATATATACACATAAATACATATATATATATACACATAAATACATACATATATATATATACACATAAATACATACATATATATATATACACATAAATACATATATATATATACACATAAATACATATATATATATACACATACATACGTACATATATATATACACACAGACATAAATACATATACACATACATACGTACATATATATATATAGACAGACATACATACATACGTACATATATATATATATATAGAGAGAGAGAAAGAGAAAGAGAAAGAGAGAGAGAGAGAGACACACACACACACATTGTATGTGTGTGTGTTTATGTGTTTCATTTACGAGAGGCCATTTATTTTTGATTGCTTATTACAGAAATATATAGACAAAGCCACACATACAAATCCACACTCTGTCCCCCCCAACCATATATATATATATATATATAAATGAAAAGTATAAAAATTATTATGAGCAAGAAGCACACAGTATTTCATAATATGTAAGTGACTATAGCGTCAAAATGGGAAAATAGTTAACGTAAGATGTGGGAAAAATAATTCAAACTCAATTCAAAAAGAATCAGCATATAGATTCATCCAAGGAGAAAATCAATCGAGCCTTAACTCATGATAAAATAAAGTTTAAAATACTCATCCTTCAATATGGAAAAACTACAAATGCTCTGTATAGTCTTGAAAAGACTATTTCACGAAACTTTCAGTATATAATATATATATAGAGAGAGATATTATATATAGAGAGATATAATATATATATAGAGAGATATAACTTTCAGTATATAATATATATAGAGAGAGATATAATTAGATAGACAGATAACTAGATAGATACAGGAATATATAGATATACAGATAGATAGATCTCAAAATGAAGAATGCTGAAACAATCTTGCGAATACATTGAATTATGATACCGATCTTTAGTGCTTTCGATTCTATTTCAAAACGAATTTATTAGAGTGACGTCAATGAGTTTCTTGACAATAGAATATCGTTTCTATAACATTTGTGTGTTTGTGGCACTTTGAAGCTCATCAACCCTTGTCTGTAACTAATACTGACTACTTGAGATGGAGCTACGTTAATGAATAGACCACAGGGTTGCGACGAAAAATTTGACATCTCTGGAAGTTAATATAACCTATTTTTAGTGTTCTTAAAGGACTGGTTGAGATGCTTCAATAATATATTTGCTTCGGTTTCCGAACCCATACTTCTAATATGCTGTTGTGGTTTCATGAGTAAGGAATAGGCCGGTGCTTATCCAGGTTTAATGGTGTGAAGCGACTGAGAGTACAAGACTCCCCACTGAATATGACGCCAGTCCATCGCAGAGTTAAAACCTATTGCTGGTACTCATCTTCAGAGCTGAGTATACTGGAGCAACGTGAAATGAAGTCTTTTGTTCAAGAACACAACATGCAACCCAGCCCTGGAATCGAATCCACGACATTACGATTGTAACTCCAACACCCTTACCACTAGGCAGATTTAAAATAAAGACGTACTACTTTTAAATTGATAATAATTAAAACCCACCGAATACAGCTTGGATATATTTAAGGGACAAATATTAAAAATGCATAAAGAAACTACACAAAATATCCGAGGATTAATAACTAGAAGCTGACTACAGACAGATTATTACCTCCACAGAAAAGAAATACATTTGCTTCACTCTGATGAACTTTTGCTTCAAGATCACTTTGTGCCATCTTGCCTGAGTCAAAATTCACAGCATCTTCAGGTGGATGATGTTGTGGTTCCATGAATAAGAAATTCTTTCTGCGATCGTAGATTTCTTTCTGGAACAGCCAAACTTTGGAACTTTCTTCCATCTCATCCTTCCCCTCCTTCTTAAAACCTGAACTATATCAAGCCTAAACTAAATTCATTCCTTTCCTCGTAATTTCCAATATTTGCGGATAACATATCTTGCATGCCTTCACGATCTGAGTTCCACTTCCAGTGGGGGAGATTTACCATTTACCCCTCTAAGGTCGATAATATAAATTAGATCAAATTCTGGGTTAGAATGAATTTACTATAAGAACTTCTGCAAAGAAGTATGAATTTCTACATATGTTAGAAACTATTATTTAATGTAGAGTAGATTTGTCTCGTTAAAAATGTCATGTTACAGTACCCTACACTACGTGGCTTCACGACGTGTTTCGGATCTTCAAGAAAATGAAAATAAAACGTTGTTAACCTGGTTGTTAGTGATGTAGACCCATAATAATAACGACATGGGTTCGAGTTCTGGACCAGGCAGCGTGTTGTATTCTCGGACAAAATATGTTTCACGTTGCTTTGTTTGTTAGGAGCCATTACCTTCAGATAGTTTCGAGCATCGGACACCTTGCTTTGCAACATAGAGTTATGGCTCTTTATGTTCTGAGTTCAAATCCCGCCATGGTTAACTTTGCCTTTCATCCTTACAGGGTCGATAAAGTAAAACACCAGTAATGCACTGGGGTAGATTTAATCAACTTTCCTCTCCCCTTCCCCCAAAATTGCTGGCCTTGTGCCTAAATTAGAAACAATATTTAACTCTGTCAACTACTATAGTTAAACTGACTACCAGAAATATTATATCAAACAAAACAATACTAAGTGAAGTAGATGGAGCTGGTGAGGAGGTAAACACAATACAATAATTTCTGTAGAGAAATGTATGTCAAATATTTGACCGGATCTTCTCAGATTATGGAATATATTCATACAAGTTTGGCTTGAAACGAATGTAATACAAGCAATAGTAAAACTGAAAGTGGATTAACCAATCACATTTGAGCTAGAAAATACCCGGATTAGAACAATATTGACAGACATCTTGTATTTAATAGTCTTTAGATGAAGAGTTCGAAACCCTTCTCCCGCTTTTCCCAGTTTCTTTCTTTCTCTCTATTTCTTTCCCTCTCTCTCTCTTTCTTTCTCTCTTTTTTGTCTCTCTCTCTCTTTTTTTTCTTTCTTTCTCTTTATTTCTTTCTCTTTCTTTCTCTCTATTTCTTTCTTTTTCACTCTTTCTTTCTATCTATTTCTTTCTTTCCCTTTCTTACTCTCTATTTCTCTCTCTCTATCTCTTTCTCTCTATTTCTCTCTCTCCCTCTCTTTATTCCTCTCTTTCTCTTTCACTCGCACTTTTTCTATTTCTTTCTTTCCTTCATTTATTCTTTCTTTGTTTCTTTTTTCCCTCTTCTTGGCTCAATTTATTTTCTCATCTCTACCTTCTCACGTTTTCACCCTTTTTCCTTTTCATTATCACGTGATTTTCTTCCTTCCACCCCCTCTCTCTCTCTCTCTATCTCTCTCCATTCAAATAGAGAACGCTACGGGGGGAAACAATGTAGCCAAATTGGATATAGAAAACATACACTGTCACGGATGGAAGGTCTTTGGTCAAAGGGTTTCTTTACCTAGACTGACATGTGGTGAAAGAGCAACAACAAAAACAACAGCAACAATCAAAGAAATAAAGAAACAAAGAAACAGTAACCGGCTTCTAACAGATGAGAAGAGATCATATACATATAGCTATATATGTGCCTTTATATATATAAGGTGTATATATATATAATATAATATATAAGGCATATATATATATAATATATATATATAACATATAAGGCATATATATATATAATATATAAGGCATATATATAATATAATATATAAGGCATATATATATATAATATATATATATAACATATAAAGCATATATATATATAATATATATATAACATATAAGGCATATATATATATATATAACATATAAGGCATATATATATATATATATAACATATAAGGCATATATATATAATATATATAAAACATATAAGGCATATATATAAGACATATATACATATATATATAATATATATAATAATATATATATATATATATATATATATATATATATATATATAATATATATATAATATATAAGGCATATATTTATATAATATATATATATAATATATAAGGCATATATATATATATATAATATATAATATATAAGGCATATATATATATATATAATATATATATATAAGGCATATATATATATATAATATATATATATATAATATATAAGGCATATATATATATAATATATATATATAATATATATATAATATATAAGACATATATATAATATATAAGGCATATATATATATATAATATATATATATAATATAAGGCATATATATATATATAATATATATATAATATATAAGGCATATATAAGGCATATATATATAATATATGTATATAATATATAAGGCATATATATATATAATATATATATATAATATATAAGGCATATATATATATATAATATACATAATATATATATATATATATAATATATATATATTATATATAATATATATATATAATATATATATATATATATATATATTATATATAATATAATATATATATATATATATAAATGAAAAGTATAGAAATTATTGTGAGCAAGAAGCCAACAGTATTTCATAATATATATAATATAATATATATATATAATATATAATATATATATATAATACATATATATATATATATATATATGCCTTATATATATATATATTTATATATATGCCTTATATATAAATATATATGTGATATGATATATGTATGCAATATATGCTCTTTATATGATATATATGCTATATATATTTTATACATATGATATATATCCTGTATATGTTATATGTATGATATATATATATATATTATATATATATATATATATATATTATATATATATATATATATACTATATATATCTGTTCTATACGAAACCCAGCTTAGAGAAACTAGTCTGTCTAACATGTAGCAACAGTGCAGGCACTGGCGACATGCATTAATGAATTTATACTACACTACATAGACAGTGAATTAACAGAGTCATTAGAACGTCGGATAGAATGCTGTATGATATTCGTTCCGGCCCTCTGCTCTCTGAGTTCAAATTGCGCTTAGGTCAACTTTGCCTTTCAAGGTCAATAAAAAAACGTATCAGTCTAGTACTGGGGTCGATTCTTGCCCCCATCTCTTTCACCTTATCGTTCTCTGGAAGAAATCTGCTGTGTTCAGACTTGGAGGGGTTTGAGCACCGCCAGTCCTAAAATGAACAGGACGCTGTATGAGGAGCTACAGCACCATTTCATACATGATGGCTGCCCCCTCGCTATCGAGTATGGCCATTGCACGATATACCATTATTAATAATTATCAATTAATGTTATCGTGCAATGCCTGTGCGTGAAGTGAGGAAAGACTGTGCATCGAGTCAATCCCACTCTTTGAGCGACAGTAGCTATAACCCGAAAAGAAGAAAAGATCAGCATCATCGGTAACTACTGAGCTGTAGGTTTTATGTCGGAGTTATCCCAGTTTCCTGAGTCGCTTTCTCCTAGAAGACTGCCCTGAAAAAAGGCTAGGGGTCCTT
>OZ024759.1:26440120-26445120 GCA_964016885.1 Eledone cirrhosa | reverse complement strand
GTGGTAAGATGAACTAATCCTGAGGAAAATATTTCAGTTATTCAACATAGTATTATCATTTAAGTGAACACAACAATGTTCATATACAATATATAATATAATGTATGTGGAAAGCTATATATATATATATATATGTGTGTGTGTATATATTAAGTGAACTCAACAATGTTCATATACAATATATATATTTATACAACGATATAGTGTGTGGAAAGCTATATATGTGTGTGTGTGTGTGTGTGTGTGTGTGTGTGTGTGTGTGTGTGTGTGTGTGTGTGTGTGTGTGTGTATATATATATATATATATATATATATATTGCGAACGACAGTTTAGACACCCTGAATCTACCTGTGGAACAATCTAAATTTAATAATTGAATAAACAAGTATGTTTATTTTAGCTGCCAGCGAAAATTGTATTCCAGAAATTACTTTTTTTTGTTTTGTTATCTTGTATAAATGTTTACACACATATATATATATGTGTGTGTGTGTGTGTGTGTGTGTACACACACATCGTTGCAAAAAGTGAACAGAAGGATATTGTAATCTACATTTATTGCGATGTATTGAACAGAAAGATATTTCGAGTGAAATTATCAATTTTATATTCAGCAGACGGTTTCTCGACGTTGTAAGAAAATCAGCCGCCATTGTGTTATAAACTAGCATTACATATAGTGTGTATTATATATAACCTACGGTAAATGTTTTAACAATTTTCACGGTGGCATATGTGGTGAATACATATAAAATGTTTAGAAGACATGTAGAAGCAACAGAAAATAAGATTTTTCACGAATGTTTACAGGTAATATCGTATTTTTGTGTGTGTGTATGTGTGTGCGTATGCAAGTACGCCTGTATTTATATGTATGTATGTGTATATATGTGTGTGTATTTATCTACATATGTATGTACGTCTGTATTTGCGTGAGTATGCATGTATGTGTGCGTATACATGTACGTGCGTATGCAAGTACGCCTGTGTTTATATGTATGTGTGTGTACATATGTATCTACATATGTATGTATGTACGTCTGTATTTATGCGTATACATGTGCGTGTGTATTTGTGTGCATGTATTATGCATTCCTGCATCTAACGTATTTCTATCTCTCTATCTATCTATCTTTCGGTTGACCACCGAGTCTATTGTAACGATCAAGCCGCCTCCCCTCTTCAAAAACGAAGGAGAGGCGGTGTTTTTGTGCGTAATAGCCATGGCGAAAGAGGTTGTATGGTGAACGCGTCTGAAAGGACTGAGGTCAGACACCTTTCTCTCTGGCCAACAACTGGTCCGTTTCTTCCGATATCATTTCGGAAGAAGGATCAGGATGGAGAGAGAGGTGCTGCACCCCAGCCGTTTCTATGAAAGATGGGTGAAAGTGGCGAGAATGGCCCGTGTGAATGGGCCTTCACTCTACATCAGACTATAGGTGAGGAAGATGAAAGACTAAGGGAGCACCCCTTCTCTGTGCTCCTGAGGAGAAGGGTTGCACACTTTTTTCGGGGGGGGGGTGCGACCCCCCAAGGCGCCTCCTCTCTATTGAGGACTTTGTTATAAATTTTATTTTTTGTTATATTTTATTTTATTTTTATATATTGTTATTGCCTCCTCCTTATTGAGGACGCCTTGTTTTGTAAACTCCCCCCATTGTACTTGTCCCACTTTTGATGCCCTGGTGGCAAATAAAAGAAACATATCTATCTATCTTTATCTATATCACTACGTATCTCTCCCTCGCCTCTTGAATTGCTATGTCTCGAGCAATACTTATCCTTATCAATTTTCACCAAAACAACATCAACTTAAGCTGCAATAATACTAGACCAAAACAATATAGAAATTCCACCAAAATCTAGAATTATTCACATCAAACAATTCATCAACGACCCTCCTCTCATCACATTAACCGACATATTCATATACAAGCGCATATATACGCATATACATACACAACACACACAAACATACACACATTCGCACATATGCATACATACAAATGCATATACGAATGCACATATATGTACACACATCAATATGCATATATGAATACACACATATTTAGTCATATACATATATACACATATACATAGACACATATATATACACATATGAATACACACATATTTAGTCATATACATATATACACATATACATAGACACATATATATATACACATATGAATACACACATATTTAGTCATATACACATATACATGCACACATATTTAGTCATATACATGCACACATATATATACACATGAATACACACATATTTAGTCATATACACATATACTTGCACACATATATATACACATATATACATACACACATATATACACGCACGCATATACATACACACATATACACAATGTGGTGAATGACAGTAAGAATGGTAACAGAATTAGAAACAGCATCAAATGTTACGGGCCTTTACGTTCTGAGTTTAAATCCCGCCGCGGTTAGCTTTGCCTTTCATCCTTACGGGGTCGATAAATAAGACACCAGTAATACACTAGGGGTCAATTTAATCTACTTTCCTCTCCGCCTCCAAAATAAAAAAAAAAATTTCTGGCCTTGTGCCTATAGTAGAAATCATGATTGTTATTATTATGAGTCGATAAAATAAAGTACCTGTAATGCACTAGGGTCGATTTAATCGACTTTACCTTCATCTTTAAATTGCTGGCCTTGTACTTAAATCAAAAACTATTATCCTACCGAGTTTAGATTTGCCTTTCATCCTTACGGGGGTCGATAAAATAAAGTACCAGTAACAAACTGGGGTCGACTTTATCGGCTTTCGCCTCTTCAAAAATTGCTGGCCTTGTGCCTAAATTAGAAACCCTTATAATGGCGGTGGATTGGCGGTATCGGTAGAGGGTCGGTCACGATGCTTGCGGTATAGAGTTATGGCCCTTTGCGTTCTGAGTTCAAATCTCGCCGAGGTTAACTTTGCCTTTCATCCTTACTGGGTCGATAGTAATACACTGGGATAATTGCTGGCCTTGTGCCAAAAGTATAAACAATTATTATGGGTCGATAAAATAAAGTACCAGTAATGCACTAGGGCCGATTTACTCGACTTTACCCTCTCCAAAATTGCTGGCCTTGTGCTTAAATCGGAAACCATTATTATCTGTATAATAAAAATCTCTTCTAAATACAATATCGTATCTTATATCCTCCACAATATCTATTATATTTCTAACGTTATCTCTTTTAATCTGCTCCATAACTTTTATCACATCTCGGCTTTGTATATCTTTCGATTATTATTATTTTTTTTAATACCTATTTTCGATTTATTCCATCTATTTTTCTTGTATTTGTATTTTTTTTATATTTGTTATTTGGTTGCTTTTTGTCATTGTTGCTGTTGTTGTAGAGCTTTTGTCTTGTAATTTCAACCAATCTTGTCAAATCTTCTCGTTGAGGAGGGGAAAGTTTTTTAGATTTTCGAAACATTCTAACTACAATTTCTCTAGCTCTGTGACTGAATATATATATACACACATACATACATATATATATATATATATATATATATATATATATATATATATATATATAAATATATATATATATATATATATATAAATATATATATGTATATGTGTGTGTGTGTATATATATATATGATATACGTTGTGTGTATGTATGTATGCGTGTATGTGTATAATCGTATGTGGATTGCTAAGAATGTGTGTACATAGTTGTGTACACAGATAGGTATCTGCGAGTGATATTTTAACGATTGGAACACACACTCACGTGTGCGCATGTGTGTTAGTAGTTGACATGGTAAAGCACTTTTCACTTAGAAAGTTTCCTAGCACTCCGCCCACAACAGAACCAAAAGAAAGTATATTACAGGCCAATACAGCAAGGAGAGTTCAAATTCGAGTTCTTGATACTTCCCATTATGTGTGGTTGTATGTATGACATTGCACTTTTTGTAGATTGCCTAGAAAATGCGCAACAACTTTTGACATCTCTCCAGGAAGCTGCCGCCCTCGTTGGCCTTCATCTCAACGACGGTAAAACAGAGTATATATCAAACTGTACAGGCAACAACATCAAAGCAATCAAAGGTAGTAATATTAAGCAAGTCGAGTATTTCAAGTATCTTGGATCCTGGACTCTGAGAAGGATTTCGCCACCAGAAATACCCAAGCATGGTCAGCTTGCAACAAGATGGGTCGAGTTTGGTGCTCAAATATTTCCAACCACACCAAAATAAGAATCTTCCAAGTAACAATTCAACAAATCTTGCTATATGGAAGTGAAACATGGGCGCTTTCATCCAAACAACAAAAGCACCTTGATGGCACTTACACTCGCCTGCTTCAACGCATGCAGAACATAAGCTGGCGACATTTGACATTGAGAGAGATATATATCGGCCTCCTATGCATATCTGTCGTTGTACGTAAAAGGAGAGTAAGATTTGCTGACCACTGCCATCGTGCCACCTATGAGGATGTGTCCCTATTAGTTCTTTAGAAACCACAAGCAGTCACTAATAACAGGGGGCGCAAGCTCTCCTATCCCAATATCATCTCCAGAGATTCTGGTATTGAAATCCAGGACTTGGCAACGGCAATGAACGACAGACCCATGTGGAGATCAATTCTTGAGTCGATTTCCGCTGAGGCCGGATGATGATGTGTATGTGTTTGTTCGTGTGGCACATGCATGTGTAAGGATATGTGAGAAAATGAGAAAGATAAAGAACTGCATGTGTTAAATCTTCTCAAATATGTCACAGTAATACAAAATGTACACAATGCCACCATTATAACGATATATGCTTTAATATATTGTAATGATAGCTAGCCCCCTTCATCACCAAATAAAAAAAAATCTTCCTTCCTCCCAGTTGAAATAGTATTTGATTCAATATTTCCCCCGGAAGTCATATATTTCTAAAAGATGGTTGTATTCGAATCTTTCAAAAGAATCATTAGAGACTGTATGAAATTCCATTGAG
>OZ024759.1:26417620-26427620 GCA_964016885.1 Eledone cirrhosa | reverse complement strand
GGTCCAGGAAGACTTGAGGTGCTTCTGTATCACTGCGTAACGCCAGTGGTTGTGTGTCATCGCCTTTGAGAGGTGCAATTGGGCAACATCAGCTTTTATCACCTCATCCCAAGTCTTCCTGAGTTTCCCCACTCCAAGGTTTCCATCGACTTTGAATTCTCTGCACCTTTTTATGCAGCTGTCATGTTTCATATGCATCACATGTCAATACCAACGTAATCTCCTCTCCTGTACACAGCATTTGATTCTTCTTATGACTAGTCCTTCTCTTAGTTCGTTTATGCTTTGGCGTTCACGTATATTACTATTACACATCCATTGGAGCATGCGAGCTTCATTTCTTTCCAATCTACGCAAGTCTTCTGCACACAGCTCCCAAGCCTCACTACATGCAACATTGCTGCTCCTATGCATGCATCATGCAGTCTGCCTTTCATTTTGAGGGAAAATCCGTTTGTAGCTAGCAGTGGTAGTAGCTCCATGAACTTCTTCCATCCCGTTCTTACTCTGGCTACTGTACTTTCAGAACACCCACCTCCGCTGCTAATTTGGTCACTGTTTCTACCGAGCCCTCCCACAATTTGGTAGTGCTTGTTTCCTGTGGCCGTTTGCTGCTCACTGTCCCGGTGCAACTGCTACATGTAAAGCCTACATTCTTAAATAAAATTCCTGAGATTCCACTACATTTCTTGTGTACCTATAATTTGCATTTGGGGCAGAGGATAGAATTTCTACCTACACCTTTCCTACATACTGAGCAAGACCATTTCCTTGAATGGATCTGGGTTGTGTTTTCTCTTCTACTTACTAGGGCCTTAGTCTTTGTCAGGTTGACTTTAATACCTCTACTTTCTCCTCTTCTCCATCCTCATATATGTAAGTGGTGGGATGCATATGAAATCCACGTTATTAATATACTTATATGCTAGCCTTGTGCCTATAACAGAAACTATTATTAATATACTTATGTTTTAATAACAACTGCTAAAACAACATTAGCTTTGATCCATTTATTTATCAATATATTTTAATAGATCAATAGTTTATCATATTCAATTCTGTAATTTAATCTTCACCATCTTCATCAAAATATGATGTCCAGTATAATCAACGAGTCTGTGTTAATTATACCTGTTCACCAGGTGGCAGCACAATATAGGCTGTCTCCATACCACCAATGATGTGTTCGTTAACATGGCAATGTAATATCCATTTACCAGGGTTATCTGCCCTGATTTCAACAGCCTTGGCAACGTCAGCAGAAACCTCCAGTACATCAGCTCTATGTAGACCATCGGAGTGTTGCAGATATGTCTGGCCATGAAAATGTGCCGTATGGACATCCTTATCACTGCCATGGGACATTATGTACCACGCTATGTGTTCGTGGGTCTGCATAACCAGTCCTTGATTGTTACCATAAATACGACCGTTGATTGTGAACATAAGGTTACCTGTGTACAAAAAAACAAAAAAACAAAAACAACTAACAGTAAGAACATCAACAACATTAACAACAACAACAATAGGGTGCAGCTGATGATGTCAGTCACCCCCCTACCGGTAATTGATGAGGTTGGTGGTTGTTTCTGCTGAGAGGATTGTGACATAATTTTGATGCTGTAGATTATTATATAGAAAGAGAAGAGAAATGACGCAAGCATGTTCCATTAGATGTACAATGTCAATGTGCATGAACGACCAAGCATAGATATGTTGAGAGAGAAACTGTGTATAAGAGGGATAAGTTGTAGTGTGTGGGAGAGAAGACTGCGATGGTATGAACATGTGATATGCATGGAGGATGACCGCTGGGTAAAGAAGTGCCAAGAAATCCCAGTAGAAGGAAGACACAGGTGGTGAGAGCAGAGCTCAGATTGCTGAAGTTCACAGAGGAGATGACGAAGGACTGTGACAAGTGGAGAGATGCTGTGCTGAATAGAACCCATCCCCCCCTTGCAAACAGGGAAAAGCGGATGTAAACTGATGATGAAACTATGCAATATTATGGCTGCAGTTTGATGACGTCCGTCATCTCCATACTAGTAATTGATGTTGGTCAGTGGTTGTTTTGACTGAGACTTGGGATATAGTTTAGGAGGACATGTGTGGTTTAACCCTTTAGTATTCACATTACTGTAAAAATACAATAGTAAATATAGCGTAAAGGCTTTATTTTTCATAATATCAACTCAATGAGATTTTGATATTATTTATTTTGATAACAATACTTTAACATCAGTATGAGCGGTTGATTATGATCGGTTTGAACATAAAAGGATGAAAGAATTCTGGCCGGATATGGCCAGTTTAAATGCTAAAGGTTTAACTCTTCCTTGAATGGTCTGAAGATCGAATGTATGTGTATGTATTGTTTCCTTAAGTTCGGTGTCGGATTTGGTTTAATCTGGATGCATCTATGTTCAAATTAAGGCAATTTACAGTCTTAGTTACATATATAGATTTTCTACAATGGTCCTTAATCACATATTTGAACCTATGATATAATTAGATTAATTAAAGTTATAATGAAGTTAGCAGGTATGTAGTATCACTGTCAATGTTTCAACTCTCTTAAATAAGACCAGTGAAATATGTTTAAAGTCCCTGATATAATTTAATACAATCAGTGACAGTTCTAATCATATATAATGTGGTCAATCAATTTGAGTTCTCTCTGTTTTTAACACTTTGTCATGGTTTAACCCTTTAGCATTTAAACCGGCTGTATCCGGCTAGATTTCTCTCATCTCTTTCTGTTCAAACTGGCTGTAAATGGCCACTCATACTGATGTTAATATATTGTTCTCAAAATAAATAATATCAAAATCTCACAGTCTCGATATTATGTGAGGTAATTATGTGAAGTAAAGACTTTACTATGAAAATATAATAGTAAATATAGAGTAATCTCAAAGCAGTGCCCATGACACTTTTCAAGGTATCCAATATTGGCAGGGTGTAGAATGAAAGCTGTCCTTAAATCAGTTGACTTGACTGAATACTTGAAGAAGAATGGGCTCTTCTAGTGCTATAGTGCTATTTAACTGCCTGATGATAATGTTAAACCAGGTGGCTAATTAAATCTGCCACCAGCCATGTGGGCCCCAGAAGAATTTGAAAGTCGAAGCTTGGAGGAATGAAAATTAAACACTATGGTATGCAGTGCTCTACTAGCAATACATATATATATATCAACCCATCTAACCCATGCTAGTGTGGAAGAACGGACGTAAAACGATGATGATGATGATGATATATATATATATTTATATCATCATCACCATCATCACTGTTTTACATCCATTCTTCCATGCTAGCATGGGTTAGATGGGTTGTCCTACTGTGGGCAATACCAGGTCGGGTAACCATGTCTTGCTCATACGGGAACTGATTTTGGCTTGATTTCTAAAGCTGGATACCCTTCCTAACACTAACCTCATTCACAGTGAGAACTGGGTGGTTTTTTTACCATGGCACCTACATATTCATATATATACTTATATATATATATATATATATGCATATATATATTTATATACTTATATATATACATATATATATTTATATATATATATATACACACACATATATATAATATTTTTTCTGCTTTTCAAGCCCTTCGGATGTGAGCATGCTTGGGCACAGCCATCATTATATATTAAGTTTGCAAACAGCTCAATGAAAATAAACAAAACAAAAAACAAAATGACAGAGAGATAGAAAAATAGATTAAAAAATAGCTTAATGAAGGAAGCCTTACTTTGGTAAAATTCTGGATCTGTAAGAAGCGTAGAATTGTCTGTGACATCAGTGTGGGCAGCTAAGTTCTCTGAGAGATACCAACTTTGGTTTTCATTAATTATAAAAAACAATAATGCAAACTCTCTGTCAACGTCCTTCCTTCTCTCAGTGTTATCCAGATATCCTTTTCTACAAACAACAAGGGGTCCTATTAAACCAGAATAAGGATCTTTGATAGGGTCTGTCGATGAGTAATAGATCCAAGGGATACAATTACTTTGATCAGAACCAGGGCCGGATGATTCAGTTACTTGCCAAGTATATTCAAAAATTTCACCAGGTGCAACGCTCCCACTTTTTTTGTTCGGGTGTCCATCAAGATAAATTTGTCCTTCATTCTGTTTGGTGTAGTGAACCCCTTGTGGGTGAATCGAGTAAGGTCTGGATGCTTTGTTTTTAAAAACCACTTTGATTGTGTCCCCTATTTCTCCTTTTATCATGGGTCCCAGAAGATCTAAGTGTATGTCACGTTGCCCTCTCTCTACCATCTTATTGAAGGTCTTGTCAGTAAATTCTCTATAAACAGCTTTCTTGTAAATACTTCCGATATATTTTTCTGTTGTTCTTACATACACGTAACCTTCTCTTAAAAAGAAAGAAGTTCAGAAAAAAATAGAATTAGTTAAATAAATGTAGCAACTAACTATATATAAAGTATATAAAGTACTTCTTTAAAGTTGTTATTATATTATAACTGGTCTCTGAGTAATAAGTCTGGAGTAATAAGTCATGTTCTATTTCCTCACCAAATTTTAATGAAGCAACGTTTAAGGACTATATATACATATATATGTGTGTATATATATATATATATATATATATATACACTATTTTATATATATATATATATATATATATATATATATATATATATGTGTGTGTGTATGTGTGTGTATACTTTATGGAGTACACACACACTGATACACAGAAACAATTAAAAACAACACAGTTTCACATGTCTCCCTTTTTCTATTTTTATTTTCTAATTTCTGAACTATTGTACTCTCCTGTACTCTCGTGACGTCCGATATGTCAAACTTTTTCATCCAAAGCATGAAACTAATAAGACTAATTGTTTTTGTACCTCTGTTCTTATCATATTTTATTATATATATATATATACACCAGGCCTGGAGAGGGATAGGCTCTGCCATGCTTAAAATGCCATATGATGTCTATACAGTGCCCCTACAACCAACAGAAGTTTCGGGAGCATACCATACCATATATATATATATATATATATGAGAGAGAGAGAGAGAGTGACTGTTTGACTGACAGTTACAATGAAAGATATTTATTTTCTTATGTGTGTAATATTCTTCTTGTTATTGCCATTGCCAAGTAATCTATAAAAACAATTAACTAAAACAAAAATAATAAACAATGAAAAGATATATAAAGGAAAATTTACGAATCTGGGTCAGTTATTTCTTCTCCTGTGATGATACCACGTTTTAAGGGAGCATACTCCCATTCTACTTCAACAGCTGCAATGTAATAGTAGCGTGTAGTGCCGTGGTTATGAAACCAGGGAAAATTACTGATCTGCAAATGATGATGATGTTGTTGGTAATCACATTCTTTGACATTATACAACAGTTGCATACCTGTCAGGTAATGCACACCTGTGCGACATACTATTGCCCATATTCCTATGAAATAAAATTAAAATAATTAATAAAAGTTTATCTTATTGTTCAAGAGATGAGGTGTGTATATGTGTGTGTGTGTGTTTCAATGATTACAAGCATAGTCTGATGGCATAGACTAATCAAGAACCATTCGGTGAAACTTGTATTACAAGTATACCTACCTACACACAAACACACACATGTGTACACACACATATGAAGATATAGGACCTATATACCTGGATTATCAATATCCATGATGACAGAGTTAGACAATGCTGGAGAAAGTTCCTCAGCATCGCTGTTCCTTCCATGTGTATGGAATGTATGGCCATGGAAATATATTGTATGGACATCAAATTCATTGCCAACATTAAACATGTGCCACATTACCCGGTCTCCGAGGCACATGTCTAGCCCAGGCAGGTTACCATAACCGTATCCATTGATGACTTGTAAAAACATGAAAAAAAGAAGGGTGGTCAGGAAAATCAGAAAATTTAAGACAGATTAAAACTACCATATAACTTCACCCTTTAGCATTTACATTACTCTATATTTACTATTATAATTTCAAGTTTAAAGTTTTTCTGAACATGTTTTACATTTTATCTCCTACAGGAAGGAGTTGTAATTTTCAGTAACAAAATGGTATCTATGAAACAAAAAGCTCAGTGTGTTTTGTGGTTTCAAAGACTTTATGTTCACCCTGTAGATATAGCTTTGATATCAGAGTGACGCATCAGATAGAGCCGCTACATCTCTGTAGTGAGAGATCACAACTCCGATATTACAGATGTGTGGAAAGAATGTTTAAGAAAGGAATCACTGGATAGATTTTATGGACAAAGCCTACTGGCAGGACAACCCAGAGATAGAACACGGGCAAGATGTTTGGATAATGTCCATGAGCTTGGCTAGTTTTGATAGGGGAGCCAGCTGGATCATTTTGGAAAGGGTTGTTTCTGATAGAATGCTCTGGAAGATCTTGCTAGGGGAGTCAGCTGGGTCATTTGGAAAGGGTTGTTTCTGATAGGACCGTCTGGAAGGCGTGTCTGAGGACTCAGCATCCATGGCCTTCTCGGGAAGAAGAGGAAGTTATAGTTTACTGTTTACTGAATTGAGAAGAATAGTGGAGATAAATGTTTTAGAAATAAGATAATATTTGAAAAACACTCCTACGATATTATGTGAGATAAAGTTTGGGATAAATGATATGATATCTGAACTTTCATAGAAAATGATGCGAGATTATCTCTCTCTCTATACATATATATATATATATATATTTGTTTGTGGGTGGATGTGCATATATGTGTATATGTATAAATATATATATATATGTGTGTGTGTGTGTGCATATATGTGTATATGTATAAATATATATATATGTGTGTGTGTATATATGTATATATATATGTATATATATATGTATGTATATATATATATGTATATATATGTATGTATATATATATGTATATATATATGTATATATATGTATATATGTATATATATATATATATATGTATATATATATATGAGTGTATCTATAAATATATATATATATATACACACACACACACACACACTAATCTATATAATCTCCAATATAACAATATAAGGTAAGCTGTGACATGATAAGATCTGTGATAACACATGTCTGAAAATATACCAATACTCTTTGTCATTAAGATATGTTATGATAATCCCCAATATGCTATACAGTAAGAAGATCTACAATATATATTTCAACCATTTCCTTTGTAAATATTAAAGTTTGATTAACTCTTGCTTATCTAACAGAAAATATCTTTTAAAAATGGGTTTAGAATATGTTTATAATATGTTTATAGTGTGAGGGTCAGTTGAAAGGGTTATATGCTGACTAGGATACTCTCATGGAGTGACCAAATGAGATTTATTTTTCAGCATAGTCCCTGGGTAAAAGCAATGCAGTTATTAATAAGAATTGAAATAGGCTGACCAAGATACTCTCATGGAATGACCAAATGAGGCATGGAAGCAATGCAGTTATTTATAAGAAGAGTTGAAGTAGGCTAAAAGGCTCATAGGGTGACTAAGATACTCTCATGGAATGAATAAATGAGATTTATTTTTCAACATAGTCCTTGGATAGAAACAATGCAGTTATTAATAAAAGTTGAAATAGGCTGACCAAGATACTCTCATGGAATGACCAAATGAGGTATGGAAACAATGCAGTTATTTAGAAGAAGAGTTGAAGTAGGCTAAAAGGCTCATAGGCTGACTAAGATACTCTCATGGAATGATTAAATGAGGTATATTTTTCAACATAGTCTCTGGATAGAAATAATGCAGTTATTAATAAGAAGACTTGACATTAAAATATGCAAGATATCACAGCTCTAGCATCACTCCTCCTTAGTCAGTCTATGGATTTTTCAGTCGACCTTCGTATGTTTACTAATGGACAGATTGCTGAGAAAATTCAGAGTATCAGATTAAATGTTGCAGTTATGAATGTAACGCAGTGACCTTGCTGTTTCTTTTTTAGGTTTTAAAGAATGGTTTATGATTTAGACAGAGGGAACATCGATTAAATTGACTCCAGTGCATTACAAGTTCTTTATTTCATCGACCCCCGTAAGGATGAAAGGCAAAGGTAACCTCGGTGGGAATTGAACTGATATAGTAAAGGGCCACATCTATATGCCACAAAGCTGTCTGACACTCTACTGATACTTCCAATAATGATAATACTGGTTTCTGCTTTCGGCGCAAGACCAATTTCTGGGGAGGAGAAAAGTTATTAAATCGACCCTAGTGCATTACTGGTACTTTATTTTATTGACCCTGAAAGCTAACCTCTGGGATTTGAACACACAACATAAAGTGCCGTAACTAAATGCTGCAAAACATTTTGTCCGACGGTCTAACGATTCTACCAATCTACCGCCATAGAATGCAATGCTAATGTAGTTTCACGCAGTGTTGGATGTTAACAATACAGATATATTTGTAAGTATCGATGCAATGGAAGTTTTTCTCACCATGAAATAAATTTGATCGGATAAAGTCTTCTTCCATTCTATCCAATGTACTTGTGTCTTGTACATAGGTGGCAATGTTGTCGTCCAAGTACCATGATACATTCTCGTCTACCACAGAGAATAACAATACAAATTCTCTATCAATATTTACCTTCATGTGAAGAAAAACGTAACAAATTACAAATGAATTTTAATGAAAATAAAAACGCAAAAGTGAGGACAAATATCTGAGAAAATTACCTTCGTTATATCCAAATCTAGCTGTTGAAATGGCAAGAGGTCAGCCATTGGGTTCCGACTTAATAATATAGCCATTCTCTATTAACCCAAATATTGAGTACTCTGTTGAGTAATGGTCTAACCAGTTTCAAATTGATTCCATCCAGATTTATATCATCATCATCATCATCGTTTAACGTCCATCTTCCACGCTAGCATGGGTTAGACGGGAGTTGTGCCACTTGAGGCAAGATTGGTTGGGTGACCGTGTCTCGCTCGTATAGGACAATCTGGCAGGCTTTCTACGGTTGGATGCCCTTCCTAACACTAACCACATTTACAGTGTATTTACAGTGTATTTGAGTAGGGGGTTAACCGAACAGGGATGTGCGGACCACATTATGGTCTGTCGGTTGTGAAGCAGATAAAAAGAAGCACTCAATGACCTGTATAAATGGTGCAAGCCGGAACATTATATATTATTAAATGATTATGGTGTCCGATCTCTCTCTTTCTATATATACATATACATATGTATATATATATATATATATATATATATATACATATATATATATATATATGTTAAGAGACAAGAATTTTTAAGACAACTGATCTCCTGTCTGTGCTTTGTTTTAAGGATATCTTTTGATGAAAACTTTGAAGTACCTGCTTATGATAATAATGTTTCATAAATTAGGCACAAGGCCAGCAATTGGAGGAGGGGGGAAAATTGATTGAATCTACACCAGTGCATTACATGTACTTTATTTTATCGACTCGGAAAATGAAAGACAAAACTAACCATGGCAGTATTTAAACTCCAAACTTATACTCTAGAACATATGCTGCCAATCATATGTGTGTGTTACTCAAAGGACTTTGCCAATCCATTGCTCTCATGTTAATTATAAGAATGATAATGGTTTTTGATTTTGGTACAAGGCCAGCAACTTTAGGGGAGGGGAATGTCCATTAAATCGGCCCCAGTGCATTACTGGTACTTTATTTTATCGACCCTATAAGGATGAAAGGCAAAGCTAACCTCAGCGGAATTTGAACTCAGAACCTAAAGAGCCGTAACACTAATGCTGCTAAGCATGTTGTCTGACGCTCTACTGATTCTGCTAATCCACCGCCCTCATGTTGGTGATAATAATAAAAATAATATTAAAAATACTTACAACATTGTGGAAGGGTGAGGTTCCTTTTTTACAGATTAAAAGGGGTCCAACAAGCCCAGAGTTCAGATCTTTTAATAAATTCACACCCGAGAGATAAGGAAAGACTTTACATGGGGGGTCACGTGAG
>OZ024759.1:26407620-26412620 GCA_964016885.1 Eledone cirrhosa | reverse complement strand
CTCTCCTTCCTTTTCCTCTCTCTCTTTGAGAGGCAGACATATTTAGACAGATATACATATATTGAGAGACAGATACACAGATAGATAGATAGATAGACACTCAGATATATAGACAGTTACAATAGCTAAATGAAAAGAAGGTAGAAGACAAATAAATAAAAACAAGACTATTTATATCATCGCAAACCTTCCATTACGATTCAATTGACCTCCAATAAAAAGATCCATTCCAGAAGGGGCATAATCCCATACGACTTCCTCTACAGACAGAAAGTATGTGCTGCTAACTGGTGTTGTGTTGGTTACACTGTCGTACAGCCAATTAGATTTACAGTTGTGGGCATTCAAATAGGCTAACATTCCACCTGGGAATAGAAAATATGGAAACATCAACAACAATTCCAACTGCAATAACAACAAGAAAAACTTCAGCAACTGTAATCCTGATGATTACAGACAGACAAACACACATTCACAGACACACACATTTATATATATATATATATATTGAGCTATTTATCTTACTGGTAATAAGATAGTAATAAATTACTGTCTTTCACTATTTAGGGTATAATATATATATAACTATAAAAGGTTTTAGTATATACATAACCATAAATAGTATCCTTAATACTATATATATATATATATATATATATATATATATATATATATATATAACTTGCGGCTTAGTAGTTACCGTTGATGTTGATCTTTTCTTCTTTTCAGGTTATAGAGAGTGGGATTGGCTCAGTGCACAGTCTTTCCTCACTTTAGAAAAAATCTTCACACACAGGTATTGCATGATAGCATTAATTGATAATTATTAATAATTTTATATCGTGCAATGGCCATACTCGATAACGAGGAGGAGCTATCATATATATATATATATATATATATATATATGTGTATATATATATATATATATATGTATATATGTATATATATATATATATATATATATATATATATATATATAAGATCAAAAGATGGTTAAAAGAGTTCCAAGTATTTTATTATGCGCATTTCAAAAACAAATATCATCATGGGATGATATCTGCGATTTCATCAGATAAAATAGGGATACATGATATGAAGCTTAAAAAACACTTGTGAATAGTGAAGTTTTAAATCAACATATGAAAAATAATTTAAGATTGATGTATGAGATTTGGAAAAAGTGAGGGGGGGGGAGGTAAGGAAGAGGAGGAGATGAGAGTAAAGAATGGTGGGGGAGGAGTATAAGAAGGAAGGATGAGAGAGGAGGAGAGATGGGTGATAGAGAGAGAGCAATAGCCTTTACAACTGAGAAAAAAATATATATTGTCTCACAGAGAGAAGTTAAAAAGCTGTTGTATATATATATATATATATATGTATAGAATACACAAGAATCAAAGCTATGTTAGAACATTTAATTATATATATAATTAACATTTAATGTATATATATATATACTATTAATACAGATTAATGTTTAAGTTTTCACCCTGTACAATAACTTCTGAAACCTGTCACAGAAGATCCCGTACAGCAGGCATCCTTTGCTTAAACATTAATCTGTTCTAATAATAAATATTTGCTCTACAGGTTAATAAAAACTTTTTTATTGTACACATGCAACCCTTATCGAACCCATCCTCTTCGGATTTCACTCCTTACTTTCGTTATTTAAGTTTTTTTCTTTCTCTTTCCCATATTTGTAAAATCTGCAAACGTTGGGGAATTCCTGTGGTAAATAAATTTCATTCACGTCAAAATAAAAATAAGATCTAAAATAAACACTTCTTACTCATGAAATGATGAGCCACTTGACAACTGATCAGCCACGAACCCGGATATTGTGAAACCTGCATAGTTAACGTCTTAAATACAGCTGGTGCTACCCGGACAGTGTCTAGTCTATTATAGAAAGAGAAATAGAACATCTGTGAAGAAAATAAATTTGATTACAAAAAGCAAAGTTGTACATTATCTTTGTTGTTGTTTCTCTTCTCAAATCTGGACTTTTTCTTAACTGTTCATACACCCAAATAACCAGAGCTCATCTTATAAATCTACATTTGATCTATCCCTACCTGTTCATAGAACCACATAACAACAGTTCATCCCACAAATCCGCTCGTGATCTCCTCTAACTGTTGATATAGCCACTTAACAAGAGCTCACTGCCAAATCTTCTCTTCCCAAATCTGGACTTTATCTTAACTGTTCATACAGCTACATAATGAGAGCTCATCTTACAAATCTGCTCTACATCTGTTCCTGAATGTTGATATAGCCATATAACCAAAGCTCATCTCCTCATAAATATACACTTGATCTATCCTTAAATGCACATATAACCACATAACAAGAGCTCACCTCCAAATCTGCTCTTCATTTTCCTCTAACTGTTCATATAGCTACATAACGAGAGCTGATCCCCTCCTAAATCTGTTCCTCATCTCTCCCTAACTGTTCACATAACTATCATCATCCTCTGCTAGAAAGCGTTGGACAACTCCTTACAAATCTACACTCAATCTATCCCTAAATGTATGGCATGTATGGTGCAGGATTCCCTTCCCAGCTCAAGCCAGTAGGGCTGGACTGAGGAGATGGCAAAAAGCCAGATAGCATAAGGTAGGCCCCTCATCTGGGGTGCCACATGCTGTGACACCTACTAATGTATATTTACATATAAAACACTTCTTTAGTTTCTACTGTTCATATAGCTCCTATAAATTTATCCAACAGTACATCATTTGCAAATTGAAGAATAGTGGAAATCTTAGATCCCATTTTTACAGCAGCTTTCTTCCAGAGAAAGATAGACAGTGAGAGAGAAGAAATGAGAAAGAGATGTAGAGGAAGAATCCACCGCAGTACCAGATTTGTATCTTTTTCATCGACCTCGAAAGGATGAAAGACGAAGTTGACCTCAGCGGGATTTGAACTCCGAGAACAGAAAGACGAAACGAATACCATAAAGCATTTTGTCTGACATTCTGATAACTCTGCAAATTCATGGTCCATATAGCTAAATGTATGAAACAATAAAATGAAAATATAATGTAAGAGTAAAGATTCATACAAATGTTGATCTTTATAGAAGACTTGGCCTTCAACACGTATGGAGTGGAGATCAGAATTGCTTCCCATTCCCATTATATGCCAAGCTATACTTGTCCTGGTACATGTAGAGAAGTCGGGTCCATTGCCATAGGAATATCCATTGATGGTGTACATTAGATTGGACTGTATAAAATCAGGGTCATGAGATCGATGCTCAGCATAGCAGGAATGTGCACTACCACATTTCTTAAGGTTGTCTGTGAGATACCAACTTTTATTTTCGTCAAAAACTTTACTCAACAACACAAATTCCTGTTTCACATCAAGTCTATTTCCATGGACATCAAGTATACCTGCAATAACAATCACCTTGTCATAAATACTATATATATATATATATATACACACACATAAGAAAAATGATAATAAAAAAGGGGGTTCAGAAAGAACGGTCTTCCGACCAATCTTGCCTCAAGTGAGACAAAACCGTCCAACCCATGCTAGCATGGAAGATGGATGTTAAAAGATGATGATGATGATATATATATATATATATATATATATATATTTATTAAAATAACATTAAAGTTTAAGCAAAAAATTGCTGCTTTCACCCTTAATGGGATCTTCTTTTAATAAATATTCTTTTAATATTTATATTAATATAAATATTCTTTTAATAAATATTCTTTTAATATTTATATTAATATAAATATTCTTTTAATAAATATTCTTTTAATAAATATTTGCTCTATGGTTCTTATATATTTGATATATATTTATCCTTATCAAGCCCTCTTTGGATTTTAGTCTTCAAATTTATTATTATTACTATATATATATATATATATACATACATACACATATATATATCAATCATCATCATCATTTTACATCCACTTTTCCCTGCTTGCAAGGGTGGGACAAGGATCTTTATAACATCTACAAAAAATTGATATTTAGCAAAGCTTGCTTTCTCTGTTTTTAGATTTTTAAAACATTTCTTTTTAAGTTTAATTGCCCTTTCCTTTCGTCCAGACTCTTGCACGCTGTTTTATGATTGACCGAAGGGAGTCTTTACCATATATATATATATTTACATGGGAGGAGGTGGTGAGAGCAGACCTCAGATCGCTGAAGCTCACGGAGGAGATGACGAAGGACCGTGACAAGTGGAGAGATGCTGTGCTGAATAGAACCCGTCCCACCCTTGCAAGCAGGGAAAAGCGGACATAAAATGATGATGATGATGATATATATATATATATAATAGGAATGAGTAGGACCCTGATGGCTGAGCTCAAGTCGTTTCGACGGCTAATTCTGGACTCAGAATTAGCCGTCGAAACGGCTTGAGCTCAGTCGTTGGGGTCCTACTCATTCCTATTACCCACTCTACTACCCTAAGTATTGAGTACTTTGGTGCGTTATGGTCCATCTGGTTCCGTACCACATTTCCTTCATTATATATATATATTAAGGGTGCATTTGTATTATGTTATATTCAGCATGTATTGAAGAGCTTTTGTAGCTGATTAATAGCAACATCATGCAACATATGGTGGCCAAGTTACTCTTAGTTTCTCATGTTAATTGTACGATAGATGGTTTCAAAATCACAACATGGCTGAAAACATGATTCATCACACTCAACATCTGAAATCTTGAAGATGCTGATAATGATGGTGGTTGTGGTTGTAATGATATTGATGTCATTAGTGTAGGGGATCGAATGAAAATATGTAGTAGTAGTAGCAGCAGCAGAAACACCAGCAAGTTGTAGTAGTAGTAGTAGTAGTAGTAGTAGTAGTAGTAGTAGTAGTAGTAGTTGTGTTTACCTGCTTTACATGTGATGAGTGGCCCTATAAGTCCAGTGTTCGTGTCCCGGGTGGTGAGAACATGGGAATGGTAGGCCCAGGCTATACAATTCTCATCATCTC
>OZ024759.1:26400120-26402620 GCA_964016885.1 Eledone cirrhosa | reverse complement strand
CATACACACACTCACATACAAACACACACACACTCACATACACTCATACATTATTGCTGCATCCCTTACTGTATCCCTTACTATCCCTCTCTCTTTATCTCTCACTTTATCTATCTATCTTTCTCTAATCTGTTATTGTCTCTCTCTCTCCTTCTCTTTCTCTCTTTACCTCTCACTATCTCTATCTTTCTCTATATTCCATTATCTCTTTATCTCTCTACCATTAGCTATCTATTCATGTGTCTATATTTTCCCTCTCTACTACACACATACTCTATCTCTATATCTCCTACTGTTCTCTCTCTCTCTCTTTCACTCTCTCTCTCTCTCTCTCTCTCTCTCTCTCTCTCTCTCTCTCTCTCTCTCTCTCCCTCTCTCTCTCCCTCTCTCTATCTCTCTCTATATCTCTCATCATCTCTCTCACTTTATTTTTTGCATGGATGATTGTAAAGAAACTCCTTTTTGGTGAGCTTAAGGAAGGTGTTTGACATGTAGGATCCCCTCTCTTGAGGATTAAGGACACGATCAATGAATTTTGAGAAACGGTCTCATTCTTCACAGCTGGAGGTATTATGTATACGACAGACCAATATGGCAGAAGCTATTCCATGCTATAAGCAACGATACTGTAAACCTAAGGAAGCAGAACAACAAGAGACAAAGGGAGAAACGACACAATAACAAGCTAGATTGACAGATATAATTGTTTCTACTTTTAGCACAAGGCTAGTAATTACCACAGTGTATTACTGGTACTTTATTTTATCGACCCCCATAAGGATGAAAGACAAAGCTAACCTCAGTGGGATTTGAACTCAGAATATAAAGAGCTATAACTATGCTGCAAAGCAAGGTGTCTGACACTCTACTGATACTGCTAGTCCACCCGATCGACTGATATAATGAACAGACTATGTCATGCTATGTATATAGACCTTTATATATATATAAACCCATGCTAGCGTGGAAGATAGATGTTAAACGACGATGATATATATATATATAATTAACTGGAGTGACTGCTTGGATATTCAGCTGAATATCCTTACCTCCCTTTCCCCCTTATTAAATCTTATTAACACAATAATATACTTACTTCCCTTTCCCTCCTCGTTACACCTTATTAACACAATAATATCCTTACCTCCCTTTCCGCCTTGTTAAACCTTATTAATACAATATCCTTACCTCCATTTCCCCCCTCGTTAAACCTTATTAACATAATAATATCCTTACCTCCCTTTCCCCCTCATCAAACCTTAGTTACACAATATCCTTACCTCCTTTTCCCCCTTGTTAAACCATATTAACATAATATCCTAACTCCCTTTCCCTCGCTATACCATATTGACACAACAATATACTTGCCCCTCACTAAGCCATAGTGACACAATATATCCTTACCACCACCTTCTGTCGTTATACTGTATTGAAACAATAATGGCCTTACCTTCATTTCTCTTGTTATACCGTATTCCATGGGGATGGACAGAATAAGGTCGACTGGCTCTGTTCCAAAAATGGACATAGACAATATCACCCAGTTCAGCATGAAGGACTGGACCCAGAATTCCAAGCCAAGAGGGTTTAGTTCGTTCGACAGTAAAGGTAGCATCAGTGAATTCTTTGTAGATAGCTTTTTTATAAATATGTCCAATGCGGTTGGTGCCATGATTCAAATATATTCCAGCATCTCTGAAATAATGGAGTAAAATAATTAATAAATATACATGGTATACAGGATACAGTAGATCTATGGTTCGGTTCCCACAGATTGAACCATCACATATTTTTCTATCATGTTTAGCTTGTGTATAAATGTTTTATTTAAGATTATCAAAAACATTTGAACTGTTATATCATATATATAGAAATCCCAATGGAAGGAAGATGGTGCCAAGAAATCTCAGTGGAAGGAAGATGCAGTAGAGGAAGACCACAAAAATCATGGGCGGAGGTGGTGGGAGCTGATCTCAGATCGCTGAAGCTCACGGAGGAGATGCCAAAGGACCGTGACAAATGGAGAGATGCTGAATAGGACCTGTCCCACCCTTGCAAGCAGGGAAAAGTGGACGTATGATGATGATATAGTAATAATAATTATTCAGACCAAATTCAGAAGAGGGTTCGATAAGAATTATATATAATTCTTATCGAACCCTCTTCTGAATTTATATATATAAATAAAAATAAAATTAATGTAAGCAAAATGCCAACAATAATAATTCAGGTATATAAGTGACTATACCATCAAGATGAAAAAATATTTAATGCAAGATGAGGGAAAAAGTAACACAATCTTAATTCAAAACAAATCAAGAAGAAAAAACTTATATATATATATATATATTTATATATATATACAAATGTGTGTGTTTTGGGTATAAAAAAAATAAGATAACAAAGGATAAAATTATATAAAATTATTTAATTGATTTACAAACGTTCTATCAATCCATCAAATAATATAAATAACATCAATGTCACACACACACGTGTG
>OZ024759.1:26392620-26395120 GCA_964016885.1 Eledone cirrhosa | reverse complement strand
ACAGAATGGAGAAGGCGTTTCCCTGGAGGATGGTAAGGGAGATGCGCTGGAAACTATGTGATTGATTATATAGAAGGTAGGAGATTGTGAAGACTAAGAGAGATTTTGTAGACGTTAAGAGCATATATAGAGCCATTGAGATCGTTAAAAAATGGCTGACTGAATCAGTGTTAGGTAAAGTTTTATTGTCAATAGGTGTGGGTTTGAATGAGATGGGAGGGCGAGAGAAATGGAGGCGATGACGGTGGGAGTTCGGCTCTTCCACGTTCGGACCATATCCTTGTGGTTGTGTTCATTATCTATAGAAAGGGAGAGTGTGACACAGAGAAAGGAAGAAAACAAAATTATCAAAAACAAAGCTATACCTCATAGATATTTAAACATTGACAAGTTCAGAAGTAGTTTCTCAATTTATCCAGCTGTTGAAAACTTCGGTTCTGTTGTCTCAACAATTGTGTGTGGCCAGTGATATATTGTAAAACATGGCCGTAGACAAAAGCAAAACCGGATGATGTAGAGGTGTGTGTATGTGTGTGTGTATGTGTGGTAGGGAGTGTATTTATGTGTAGGTAGGTAGGTAGGTGTCCAGATATGAGTGTTGCTCAGGGATGGCTGGAGGGTCAAATCAGAGGTTTTCAAACTTATTGCCCCCCCCCCCCCCCTTCACGTCCTCGTAATACCCTCAACGCAGCCCCCACCCTATTACTAGAGAGACCTGCCTACACGCAAATTGTAAATAACATATAATAAATAAAATCGTTAATTTATATATATAAATTATAATAAATGATATAATATATACGATGTATAAATAAATATATATATTTTATATATATATATATATATATATATATATATATATATATCATTTGATATTTAATATACTATTATATCATCTCTACTGCCGCCCCCACCACCTCCTTAAGCCGGAGCGCCCTCCTGGACCTTCTCAACAACCCCCTGGAGGACCGTAGTCCCCAATTTGAGAACCTCTGGGTTAAATAGTTCGCTTCATTATCATGAGGTCTCGGGTGCGGTGCAAAAGCAAAACTGGATGATCTAGATGTGCGTGGGTGTGTTAAGTAGGGGGGGGGGGTATTTATGTGTAGCCAGGTGTTCAAGATATGAATGTTTGCTCTGAGATAGCTGAATGGTTAAATAGTTCGCTTCGTTATCATGAGGTCTCGGGTTCGGTGCAACGCAATGACAGAACAACTAAGAAAAGATAACAGTACTACCTACACAAAGTAGAATTACATCGAATATTCAAGTGTCTTTTGTGGGTATGAACACGGGAAAGGAAGGCTCTAGTGTCACAGAAGAAAGGGGCGAGAGAGAGGGGAGTGGGAGGGAGAGGGAAAAGTAAAGGGGGTAAGAGGTAGGGTGATGGGCTCTGGGGCTAGGGTGCAGTAGTATTGAGGCTGCGCCCTGCGGACAAGAACGCAAAAGTATTCCAACGGACAATGGCTAGCGATACCCGCTGCAACAGCTATCCCACCTCGCAGGGCTCTTTCCTCAGACGGACCACTGACGTTCCGATCTTGCAGAGGAGCTTGGTAGTAGAGGGTCCAAGTATATTCTACTTCAGTCAGTTTCATCGTTGAGTGTACCTGCTTCTTACATTCTTCCAGAACAAGTTGCTTGGGAAGTTAACGTGTACGTGACTGAGCATTTCACAGACACGTGTTAACTTAACGTAATTCTCAGGGAGACTCAGTGTGACATAGTGAGTGACAAGACCGGTCGTTTAAATCTCAGGCAGTGAACATTGGTTTCCAGTTGACTTGACTGGAATAACAAGGAATAAAGTATCTTTATTAAAGGCGATATTTCGCCGAGAATCGAACGCACAGTTTTATGATCGAGAGACCAACACACTAACCATTAAGCCATGCAACTTTACTAACGTACATACATACATACAAACAGAGATACATATGTACATACATGACACCCCCCACCCCCACACACACACAAATACATGAGAATGGCGATTGAATTCTTAACGTAAATAAACCTGAGTGCAAATTTATTTGTTTTAAATGGTGTGGCACAAAATTCAGCCACCACTGCCACCACCACCTCCACCACCATCACTACCATCACCACTACCAACACTACCACCAACACAATCAGAACCTCTACCCCACCACCAACGAGACCATCAGCACTATCATCATCATCACCACCATCACCACCATCACCACCATCAAACCTATCACCACCACCATCATCACAAACCCCTACACCACGATCACTACCACCATCAGAACCCGTACTCTACCGCCTTCATCAACACCACCATCACCACCGCCGCCACCAACACTATCACCACTACCATCACCACGACCATGAGAACTCCTACACCATCTCCACCATCACCACCATTGCAAACCTTACTCCACCACCACCATTATCATCTCCATTACAAACCGTATTTCACCAATACAGTCACCATCACCACCACCACCACCACTATGATCACCACCACCACAAGCAT
>OZ024759.1:26380120-26382620 GCA_964016885.1 Eledone cirrhosa | reverse complement strand
ATATAAGTATATATATATATATACATACATATGTATGTATATATATATATATACATACATACATATGTGTATATATATAATATATATATATACATATATATGTATATATATATATATATATATATATATATACATATATATGTCTATATATATATATACACACATATATATATATATAAATAAATATATATATATATGTATGTGTGTACATATATATATATATACATACATATATATATGTATATTTCGTTTCTGACCCTCCCAAAGTATAACAATATATATGTATATATTTATATATATATATATATATACATGTGTGTATATATATATTATTTCTATCTATTTTATTTGTCAGTTATTTTACATTCTATTCCATATCTTTTTGCCTTTTAATTTATTTGTGTGTGTTTGTGTGTCAATGTGTTTTATGAATGTGTATGTGCATATGTCTGCAGTTATGTATGTGTCTGTCTGTTGCTGTGTTGTTGTTGTTATTATTATTATTATTATTATTATTATTGTACAATTTTTTATTTTGACATGGGTTGATCCCATTGGCCTATATACGTCATATTCGCTCCTTTTATCTGTCAGTAGTGACTGGGTTGCTCCCCTTGCTGCCCTGTTGGCGTGTTGGTACTTCTGTGGGGCCGGGTCGGTGGGGGCGGCGGCTTGCCAGTTTTGCCTGTAGAGTTTGGAATGAAAGTGTAAATGATAAGGTGATGGTAGTGGCAGTGGTGGTGATTGTGTTGGTGGGGATGTACATCAGGGAGGGGAGTTGGTCCTGCCGGTCCAGCGTTCACCGCCTCATTTCAATTCACGGATGTGACACGTGCTCCCAGTCGCTTTGGTATAGTTTTATTTTATTCTTTATTACACACACACACACACATTTTTGTTATATATATATATATATATATATATATATATATATATATATATATATATTATATATAACAAAAATTAGCAACAATAACAAAAATATTATATATATATATATATACTGTATATATATATATAGATTATCTGACGACCTTTCGATTACAGAGTCAGGTTCGATCTACAATGAATAGATCTTGCCTCGAGCTGATCGATAGAGAAACATATGTAATATGTTGAATATATTATGAGGCAACACCGAATCCTTGTTCCTTATCCTTATAGTATATATATATATATATATATATATATATATATATATATATATATATATATATGCATACATATAACAGTGCAAATGACACAACCGGTCGCTCCTCGACCACCCCTACATTGCTGGACTACTTACCTACCCACCTCACCCGTCCTGATAAAACCCTTCTTTTCTCAACCTTCCAGCTTTACTTCTTCCTGATGAAACAATAACGTCCGATACGTTGAAACAGTCATTTTATTTTTCAACAAGCGTAAACTAATTTTGTGTGTGTGTGTGTGTGTGTGTGTGTGTGTGTGTGTGTGTGTGTGTGTGTGTGTGTGTGTGTGTGTGTGTGTGTGTGTGTGTGTGTGTGTATATATATTATATATATATATATATATATATATATATATATATATATAATATACTCGCTTGTAGCCGAATTGCTATCATCGTGATTCATTCTATGGCGAGCATATCGCAACCAGTAACAAGAACATATTACACTTTAGCACCTGCCTGATAACACCGTATCAAATGATTAACACGCAACTACTTTCATGTCTTCGAAATATACATAACAGGATTATAAAATAAACCGAGTACGTATACGTAATATTGTTTCTCTTCTTTATATATATATATATATATTATATAATATATTGTTGAACAAAAGGCGGCGATAGTTGCCTGAACACTGTTCGGCGTAATTCGGGCTGTTTGTTTGTTTACAAACAAACCGAACATTATAATGAGTGTTCGGTGAACCCATACGTACATATATATATATGTGTACATGTATGTATTTATATACAACTACTGTACGTCTGTATACATATATGTATGTACGTGTACATACTTACATTTAAGTATCAACCGTACTAGAGTGAGAAATGAAATTTCGTTTCATTCTTTTCCATATATATATATATATATATCCATATATATATATAGTGAAAGAGTGAAGAATAACATGGTCAACAGTACAAAAAGGGTTTTATTTACAGTATTAACAATTCTTTCATTGATTAGGGTGTCTAAAAATTGCTAATGATTTGAAGTTGTGTCACTCAATTTTAAATACATGTATGCCTAATACCTAATACTGTTGACCATGTTATTCTTCACTCTTTCACTATTATTACTCCAAGATTAACCTGCATAGGAATTCCATAGAAACTCGCCACTAACTAAGGAAACCTCTTGTTGAGTCAAACAGCACCGTACATTATAACTATCCACAATACGGAGTACTCACAACCTTTAACTGGATTACCTATAGCGATAATTTGTTATCCCATATATATATATATATATATATATATATATACTATATATATATATATATATATATTGCTTTTGACA